>SNVD02002978.1:127500-169271 GCA_013180625.2 Boswellia sacra | reverse complement strand
GGTAATTGATGTGCAAAACTACTTCTCCTCCATGGCCAAACCCATCATTAACAATCTTCTCACCACCATCCACCTCTGCCGACAAGCTTCCATTCCCGTCTTCTTTACCCGCCACTGCCACAAGTCCCCCGCCGACTACGCCATGCTCGGCGAGTGGCGGAACAACGATCTCATTCACGACGGCACTACCGAAGCCGAGCTCATACCCGAGATCGGACAGCTGGCAGGTGTTGACGACGTGATTGAGAAGAATACTTACAGCGCCTTCTGTAACACGCGCTTGCAGGAGCGATTGGTGGAGATGGGTGTTGAGGAGGTTATAGTGACGGGTATTATGACTAACTTGTGTTGTGAAACGACAGCGCGTGAGGCGTTCGTGAGAGGGTTTAGGGTGTTCTTTTCGACGGATGCTACTGCGACGTCGGATCAGGAGCTGCATGAGGCCACCCTGAAGAATCTGGCTTATGGGTTTGCTTACTTGGTTGACTGCAAGAGGCTTCAAGTGGGGCTTTTTGGGAATTAAAAAAAAATGTGAACGTATGTTTCAGTTGCAATCCCAGTTGCATTTATGGTTGCTTATTTTCTCTTGTAAATGTGTGTATGTGGTAAAGGATCATGTATTTTTACTTGATTGACTCGAAATATCAACCGTTCACTTGCCTTAATCTAAAGGTGACTTAAATGAGGTGAATGGCAAAGCGTCATTTCAGTATTGTTGCTTCACAAGCGTCCTTATGCATCCATTTGACATATAGCAGCCTACTGACAGGCATAAAGGAAGCACATCAGTAACTCATGGCGAGGTAATAATAAACAAGAAATGTGCTTTAAAATTCCAAGCATCTTAGACCTGGTGGTGAGAGATGTTGAAAGTAGAATAAGTGACGCCACTAAAAGTTCACTATATCATTTCATCATCTCTGTTGAAAGTGATACTATGCAGTCTTCAACATGGGTGGTTCAGTTCGTAAATTAAGCCACTTCCACCTGGCAAAGTTTCTTCTTTTGAAAAGGTTAACTTGCATAAAGTAATTCTCGGATTGCAGTTTTTAAAAGAATCTTATGGCTTTGGAATACGACAAACCTTTTTGTCAGATGTATTCTATGAGGGAAATGACCTGAATGTATCCTGACTCTTTTATTTTAATGATTAAGAAAAGAGAGATGTTAGTGACAAATGCCGAATGCGGTTATCATTTTTGGTCCTTTACACATGTTAATATTCTTAGGCTGGGTTGTTGGGATGCTAGAAAAGGAAAAAAAACGGTGGAAAAAAAAAAGAGGAGGAAAGCAAAAAATGAAGGAAAGAAAAAGGAGAGAAGGAATTTTTTTTTTGTTTGATAACAGAATTATCAATCAAAATGAATCACTCGTAAATCAATTGGATAATAACTATTTTTATTATTAAAATATATTGTCTATTATTAAATATAATTTTTATTGATTAATTAAAAATAAATAACTATTAGGTTATATCTATGTATTAAACTACTATGAAATTTTAAAAAATATTTATTAAATTAGAATGAAATTTTATTAAACCAAATTTATTATTTTTTAGATAATATTATTATAAATTTTACATGAAATTATAGTTCTTTTTATTATAATATAATTTAATATGTATTATTTATTTTTAAAAAAATAAATATTAACTATATATAATAAATATTAAATTATACTATAAACTATTAAATTAATATAGTTTGTTTAAAATAAATAAATAATTTAATATATATATATAATCAATTTACATATAAAAATTTAAAAAAATTGTGAAAGACGTTGCCGGTCAACCACCGTTCACCACTATTGGCATTCATCAAAGGTCACTCATAGATGTCACTGTCACCACCGTTGGGATCATTGCTCGGCGATCTATCTATTTGTATAAGTTTCTGCGCCGAATAAGTGGTCATTTTGCTATATGCAATGGATCTTTCTTTTTGATCCGTCGTTAAACTTCTCTTTGACGAGGTACGGAGAATCCCACAACGATGACACCACCTCAGAGAAGTAGAGGACTGGCTGATGATCATCTCAATACCGATTGTGACATTTGATGCGCAAATGCATTGGCGGCAATCGACAGCATGCTTAAAATATTATTGTCAAATTTTATAATTCTTTTAATTTTTTAAAAAATATAAATTTTGTAGTTTTTTATTTTTGAAAAATAAATTAATCAATAATATTTATAATTATTTTTGTTAATTATATATAAAAAATTTAATCAATTATTTGAATAAGATTAATTTTAGAGGCGTAAAAAAAATACAAGGTTAATTTAGTAATTTAATAGATTATTCCTAAAAAACCAAGTTCTTCCTCCTAAGATTAAGAGAAAATTAATTATCAAAATTTTAGGAAATAAGATTGTTGGTAAACCATTTTTCTTCCACATTTAATCAAACCTAAGGAATGAAATAGGTTTTCTTGGGAAACCATTTTCCTTTCCCCCAACTTTTAACACAACGGAACATAGTCTTAAAGTTTTTTTTTTTTTTTTGCATTAAAAGAAAATAATCCATTTGAAGTTCTTTCTTTGTTTCTTGCTTTTTCTCCAAAGTCAAAATTCAAGACATATTTTACTATTATCTTGTTGCATATGAAAGGGAAGAGTGCTGCCCAAAATAACAATATAATGCCTTCCAACCGTTGGATAACCACTCAGAAGCCTCCAAGGTGGCTACTTTGTTGACTTTATCGACCCCATATGCTCAGTCAATACATTGGAATCACAATTTTCTTCCAGCATTTTGTGGTTTTCTCGTAGCTAAATGAGGATTCCTTCCTTCGTATATGATTAGGATATGAAGACAGGGATTTCTATTTTGAAGAAGATTGAAACTATAAGTGATGGGAAGAAAGTTCGATATTTTCATATATTAATGGTTGTTTCTTTCCAATCTATTTCTTGTTTTCTTATTCTATGCTTAAAGCTTATTTAGTTAGAACCCATAGAATTGTGATTTGTTAAAACTTAAAAAATTTTGAGAGACTTCACACTTGATGTTGTAATGCAGTATCAACATTCTGTAACCACTCTTAGCTAATTTATCCCTTTTTCTTCCTGTGTCATTAAATTTATTAACTTGGGTTTTGGTTATTTTATGTGTGAATTGTGTATCATTTAGCAACTCTGCAAGTGGTTATTGAAAAATTTTGATTTACTTTTGATAGAAAAACTAAGAACTTCTATTAAGAAAAAAAACGATTTACAAGCGAAGAGGTTGCTCACATTGAAACTTAAAGAATGTTGATTTCTATCCAATCTACTCTAGATTTCTAGGTATAAAACTCTTGTTTTTTATTTAACTAGCAACAAGCATGAATATCCCCAAAAATATGATCCCAGCATTAAAAGAAGTCAACTTCTTAGAAAGACCAGTGGTCGTCAATGTATTAAAACGCTGGCTGCGGTCTCCATCTCTTGGTACTAGCGCATAAGCAAAGGAGCTTTTATGATTCAAAGGGTAGCTTCAGATCAGGATCATAAACACTATAAAATTAAAGTAAGGAGCGTTCTAACCAGAGCGTGAAAGCCCTTGCAATACAAAGTATTCCTGAAAACTCTCCTTTTACCTAATAGGCCTCGTAGCTCAATTTCCAGTCAATATACTTTAATTTTTTAAATTAAAAAGAGAGACGTATACATGACGTAAATATTTTCACAAACTAGTCTCTGCCTCTTAAAGAGGAGAAAATCTGACCTGGTACAGCCAACTATTAAAAATTAGGCAGTTGGCAACTCCAATGACATGGTTATCCCATTGTTAAAAATTAATTTTAATTCTCTGCTGCCCTTTTCTCTCTCCTCTGAATCTCATCAATTTGAATATTGAATCTGCCATCCTCTATCTCCTCTAAATCCTCTCACACTTTTTAAAATTCATATTTGCTTCAAAAACATTAATTTTATTTATAGTTTCTCTATCCACTGAGGGAAAATATGCTCTTTTGTTCTCTTTACTATTCTCCTTCCTAAATGAACCGGCTAAAATGTGTATTTTTTTTTTCTTTTCCTTTAGATCTGATTTTTCCATTTTAGAATTGCTCCAGATCTCTCTCCTGCATTCACTTCCACAAGTGCTATATTTTACCATATGCATATGTAACAGGGAAGTGAAAGAATGTTCATCTTGTTCAAAATTGAGGATATGTGTTGTGTTGGTGTTTATTTAAATTACAGGTTTTGGAGGCAAGAAACTGTTGGATGATTTTGACATATGAATCTGGGTTTCGAGTACGAGATAGACTTTATCCTATATTTGCTAATATTTTGATGGTTAAGATTTGCCAACATTTTTGAGGAAATTTAGTGGTTGGTGCAGGTTCGTGGAGTGATGAATGGTGGCATGAGTCTATAAATTTTTTGCTCTTCTCTATTTTTTCCTCTCTCTGTATCTTTTTTTTTTTAGTAAATATTGGTTGTAAATCCACCGTTTCTATTTGATGTCTTGGTGGTCTATAATTTGTGAATTCCTTAAAATATTCTACACAGATATTAACTTATTAAGTTGTTGTTTGAACATTTAAATCTTGTTGTAATGTTGTTGAAGCTGTCTGACTTGGTTCCGGTGGTGGTGAAGTACAATCTATTTGACTGATTTAATTTGCAAAAATTAAGCAAATATGTCCAATTGTGGCTACTTTAGGTTTTTTAATTTATATTTGGAATAATTGCCGATAATAAGGATCTTTTCCAATTAATGAAGAAAGAATTGTCATTTGATAGTATCTATCTGAACCAATTGGTTTGGTGTTAGTTGTCGACTTCATTTCATTTTCCATCTATTGTGGTTTGGATACCTGTCTCTGTCTTACCCTTACAAAGGAAGTGTGTTTGGGAGCACCTGATGTTGCGGCCAACAATTACTAAGAAGCAAAATGTATCATAATGTTAAAGTGCAATGCCTATTAATATCTGTGCATCACAATCTGATAAAAGCAATGCTAACAATGCTATTAAAAAAAAAGTCAAATAAGTACAGTGAGCCATTTGACATCGTATTTCTTCCACTTACATTAAAAAATGTAAAAAATATAATAGCAATGCTAAACCTGTAAACTCATTGATTATAACAAGAATAAATTTAAGTCAAGGCTTAATCTCCATTTCCTACTTGCATATCAAGAATGCAGGTTAATATGGTCTTCATCTTAATTTTTTACGTACCTGTACATGAAAACAACATGTATTTTTCAATAAAATGTAGAAGAAAAAAGATCCTACAAATATATTATAGAAAGTACATATAAATAAATAAATTGTTAGTGAACTTACATAAAAAAAACTTAATATATATACAAAAGCATTCAACTTTGTTCCCCTTGAGCTTGAGCTTGATCGACATTGAAATTGTAAAAATCCTTCATTTCAACAATCTCAGTATTACGATAACAATAAGACCATAAATTAATATAGAATTACAATTAAAAAAATGAAACCTAACTTGGAAAGTGTAAAGAAAAATTAAAGTCTCAAGGATTACCGGATTAATATGAGGCATTTGATCAATTCCTTAAAGCATTGTAAAGTATTGGAAATTTGCAACATATGATGGAAGAAAGGCTGGTACATGTGATGAAGTTGTGATACCAAAGTGATTCAATGATGGAGCAAAAGTTGCAACAGGAGATGGAGGAAAGGTTGGTACATGTGATGGAGTTGTTACACCAAAGTGACTCAATGACGGAGCAAAAGTTGCAACATGAGATGTGGTTGTTACAAGAGATGAAACACTAACAACATCATGAGTGTGATGACCTATATCAACAATAATTATTGTAAAATTAAATAATGGCTACATTAATTAAGATTACTAATAAGTACTTATGAGTGAAATTAATTTTAGGAAATCTCATAACTTTCTTATGCCTTTTCTTTTTCTTTTCCAAGTTGCTCTTCATTCTACAATTTGTCATGCCTTTAGTTTTTACCGTTGGAGGATCCAATACTAGGGGCTCATCCACAAGAGTACTAAGATTTTTTTGGGGTATCCATTTTCTTAGTATTCGCCATTGTATTAATAATTTCCTCATCTTTTTCAAGTAGCTTCATAGCTTCTAGTAACTTCTCTTTCATAATAGTGGTTCCAAAATCACTCAATGATGCCAAACTAAAGACATGATTTCCTGCATGCATCAACTCACTAAGCTGCAATGATTGGCTAGACTTAACACTACCACTTGATAAGTCATTTTTATCATTACTTAACACAATCCTCTTTTTTGCCTCTTTGGTCCACCTTTTCAATATGTAGTGCACCGGTATACTAGTTAAATTATATCAAACACCTTTAAAGTATGACGACACAATATTCCCATTGACTCAAATAATCTACAAGAATATGAAATCTTCAAAGAGTCATACTTGAATTGAATTATGTGCACTCTTTGTTGGCCTTCTTCATTTGCTTCATAAACATATCCCTCATCATTCTTTTTAATTTCTTTCATTCTCACACAATACAACCCAATAAACATCTTGATAGTGTAAACTTTACTTTCATGGCTCAAAATTCCACTCTTTATTTTAAGACGAGGAGCGCCTTGTTTGCAACGATAATCTTCCTCTAACTCCGCTAAGTGCATTTCTTTGGTTTTGTTTTCATAGTGATGCACAAATTTAATGAGCTCCATTGTTTTTGTTGAAATTTGATGGAAAACATTATTTGTACTCTCACTCCTTTGAGTGGACTTGATATTTGCTGAAAAAGTATCCAAATTAAAAGCCCGACACCATTTCTCTCTAAGTGAATACAATTTTTTGAGCCATGAATGATTTCTAGGATTGAATCGTTGAATCATATCATTCCAAGAGTCTTCAAACTCCATGTCATCATGACATCCATAAAAACACTTATTGAACATTTGTTTGAAGTCAGGATTTGCATAATGACTAGCAAGATGTTGGGTGGCATTTTTGGCAATGTGCCAAGTGCATAATCAATGACATGTCTTTGGAAATACAACCTCAATTGCTTTTGACATTGCTTTGTCCTCATCTATAAAAATTGTTTTAGGTTGTTTATTTCCCATTGCTTCTAAAAAAGACTCAAACAACCAAACAAATGATTTAGTGCTCTCATCTAATAAAAAAGCACACCCAAACAACACATTTTTCCAATGATGATTTATTCCAACAAATGGAGCACAAATCAAATTGTATTTATTAGTTTGAAATGTTGTGTCAAAACAAACAACATCACCAAAGCAATCATAATCCAACTTTGATCTACCATCTCTCCAAAAAAAATTTGTCATTCGATTATATTGATATGCTTGCATTGTATAAAAAAAGTTAGAATCCTCACCTTGTTTTTGTTTTAGATAATTGAGCAAACTTTGCACATCTCCCGCTTCAATCATTTCTTCTTATTTCTTTTGTAAGTAGTTTGTCATATCTTTTTTTGTGAACCCGATATTCTCAACACCACCAACTTCATTGGCTAAATAAAAATATGACTTTGTTGGTCTTATACCAGCATCAACCATCGAACTAGTAACATTACCATGAGCATTGGATATTTTTCGACCTGATTTTAGAAACTATCTTTCTTCAGGATTAGCAAGTTCATGGTTATGCTCATAGTTTATAAAAGAAATTGTCCAAACTCCATCATTCACAGTGAATCGAATTACAAATTTGCAACCGATTCTTATCTCTAAATTATTTATTCTCTTTGTTTCATATACGTTTCCATCTTTATAAAATCCTTCTTTTGCACACGCAAATTCTCATTGTCGAATATTATTTGATGCATCTCTTCGAACTTGCCCTTTACATATACTAAACCCTTTCATTAAATCATATGTATTACATAAATCATAAGCTTCAAAATCCGAATGTACCTTCATTCCTACTCTGAGTTCGCCACCATCTTCATTCCCGAAAACCTCATCCTTATCATTTGGAGAATCCTTTACTCAAATCAACCTAAAATAACATCAAGAATTAGTTCCATATTTAAAATTTCATACCATATTATTTTTTACCAAAACTTTCGTATAAAATTTTACCACATAAATAACACATCAACTTAAACAAAGAAACAATTAATAAAATTTATTTATTTTTATTAATGCTCACAAATAAATAAATCACTAAAACCATTATCAATAGTGTTATCCCCTCTTGTATGTATGTGTATAATGTTATAACAACTATGATCTCTAAAATGGATTTTCTACCTCATCAGTAGTCTAAATTACAGCCTTTCAATCATTTAAGAAACTTAAAAAAATTGAATTAACATAATGAATTATTTAAAAAATTCACCTAAATACTTTGTTAAAATGATTATTGATAAAATGAGCAAATGCATGTGGGTTGCCTTTTCTCTCTCATTTATAATGGAACATAATAGTTTACCTTTTCTCAATTGCAATGGATTGTAGTGGGCTGTAATTTTACTGTTTAATTAGAGAGAGTTGTAAAGGAGAGACAAGGAGTAGCGGGAGAGCTACGGATGAGAGGGAGGGAGTGGTGGAAAGTCTTAATGATATTGAAATTGACGGGATTCAGAGGAGAGAGAAAAAGGTAACGGCGAATTAAAATTAATTTTTATAAATGGGATGGCCATGTTATTAGAGTTGTCAACTGTCTAATTTTTATTAATTAATTATACCACAATAATTTGAGCTGATACAATCGCTGTATTATAGATTTTCTCCTTCGAGAGAAATTAGAGCTTTATTTATACAAGAGAGAGAGGGCTGAGTACCTCTTTATTCTACAAGACACGCCGACACTCACGATTATATATAATATAAAATTAAGTAAACAAAACACAAAGCTATTGTAAATTCTTTCACGTGAAACGTGAAAGTTACGTAAAAAGTCTGAAAGCAAAGTCTACAAGTGTTCTACGGTGTATTGACATAAAAAGTATAAATCATTATTAAAAAAAAATCTTCCTTAATTAATAAAAAAAATTTCTACTCTCTCTTCTTCACCTCTCGGTTTTCTCTCGCCGTCCCTCTCCATCTTCAAACTTGGTTCTTATCATTCTTCTCACACACTCTGTCCCTCTTCCATTTCTCCTCTTTCTATCATTCATCTTCAAGTTTCGATGATTAGATGATAGTGGTAAGGATGGCAAAAGAATGAGGGGCCGAGTAGTTGGTCGGGGTGGGGGTTGGAGGGTGGGTCCCAAATATATTTTTTTGGGGTCTAGATTGAGATTCCTGGGCTCAATCTGGGCTTTTCTTACTCGAGATTAAAAATCAGGTGATCAATTGATTTGATTTTTTTTTTTCACATTTACATTTTTCTTCATGTGATTTTTATCAAAATGTATCATCTATTTGGATGTAGCTCCACGGTTGTGTGGTGGTTGAATAGCCTAGAAAGCACAAGTTCAAGCCACCTCTCCTTTTTATAGAATGTAGAAGTATCTTGCTATAGAAGTTTTTAGTTTGATTCCTAATCAACTAAGCTTTAAGTTATATAGTTTGAATCTAATCAATTAACTATATGTAGAAGTTTCTTGTTAGTTTTTCGTTTGGTTCCTTCAATTAAACATTAAACTAGAATATGTACGTAGAAGTTTTTTATTACAAAAGTTTTTAGTTTGATTCCTAATCAATTAAACTATACGTAAAAATTTATTATTTAGAATTGAAGTCTTAATAAATTGAACTTATATATTGAAGTATTTTATTTGAAAATGAATTATCAATCAATCATACAAATTTATTTGGAAGTTTTATTTAGGATTAGATTGATGGCGGCAATTTTATGGTATTGTTGGGTGATAATCGATGGTAGAGGTGCTGATGCTGATGTGCCGTTGCTTTGTGTTGATTTACTGGTGTTTAATTTCATTTAAAAACTTTCTTTATTGTTTTAAACAATGCTACAATTTAAAACAAAATGGCGGTGATGCGTTAATAGAGGGTTGGTCGGGAGAGAGTTTGTTCTGTAACCCGTGCTTTAATTTATAGTTTTTAATTTTTTAATAAAACGACATCCTTCCAAAGAATAGTGAATGTGATGATTATAAAGGTTTTATGTTAAATTCAATTTTAATATGGATGGGATACTTATACCCACAAAATCGATTTTTACGTTCATTCTTCTAAACACTAACTATCTAAAATTTTCTAAATAATTTATATATTATCAAAATAAAGTAGATCATATTTTATTTAACTAAAAATCCTTAAAAAAGTATTTTTTCTAAAATTTTATAAGCCATATTTTTTATAAAAAAAAGTCATACGTATTAAATAACTCAATTCTTAAATGATTTATTGATATTTTATTGTTTTTAAGAGTATTTTTAATTAATAATTAATTTATTAAATTAAAATTAATCTTAATTTATCAAATTATTAGTATTGATATTAATTTTTAAAATTATGAAAATAAGATAAAAATTTTTAAAAAGCATAACATACAATAAAAATTTAATTAATGAAGATATATTTAAAGAAATAAATTAAAAAATTAATTTTATAAGTATAAATATCCTCATCTTATTAATATATTTAAATTATAATATTATTTTTAATTATAACATACGTTGAATCAAACTATAGACTCCTCTGACTCATATCTAATTTCCAAACGGGGGATACCAGGGTAATTTCCTTGACTCGTAAATATCCCCAAAGAGAACGATAAAGAAGAACCTAGAATCCTTGTCTTTTTCTTTTGCCTTCTGATAATTTCTGTTTAGAAGTTAAGAAAGAAAATAAAAATTTCCGAACTCCTCTCTCTCAAGGCAGAAATGGCGACCTCGTTGAAATCATGTTCATCATACGAAAAATACGAGATCAGAAGGCGGAACCCGGATCCCAAAACGTCTGTCTTGTTGGTAATTGATGTGCAAAACTACTTCTCCTCCATGGCCAAACCCATCATTAACAATCTTCTCACCACCATCCACCTCTGCCGACAAGCTTCCATTCCCGTCTTCTTTACCCGCCACTGCCACAAGTCCCCCGACGACTACGCCATGCTCGGCGAGTGGTGGAACAACGATCTCATTCACGACGGCACTACCGAAGCCGAGCTCATACCCGAGATCGGACAGCTGGCGGGTGTCGATGACGTGATTGAGAAGAATACTTACAGTGCCTTCTGTAACACGCGCTTGCAGGAGCGATTGGTGGAGATGGGTGTTAAGGAAGTTATAGTGACGGGTGTTATGACTAACTTGTGTTGTGAAACGACAGCGCGTGAGGCGTTTGTGAGAGGGTTTAGGGTGTTCTTTTCGACGGATGCTACTGCGACGTCGGATCAGGAGCTTCATGAGGCCACGCTGAAGAACCTGGCATATGGGTTTGCTTACTTGGTTGACTGCAAGAGGCTTCAAGTGGGGCTTTTTGGGAATTAAAAAAAATGTTAATGTATGTTTCAGTTGCAATCCCAATTGCATTTATAGTTGCTTATTTTCTCTTGTAAATGTGTGTATGTGGTAAAGGATCATGTATTTTTACTTGATTGACTCGAAATTTCAACCGTTCACTTGCCTTAATCTAAAGGTGACTTAAATGAGGTGAATGTCAAAGCCTCATTTCAGTAATAACTCACGGCGAAGTAATAATGAACCGGAAATGTGCTTTAAAATTCCAAGCATCTTAGACCTGGTGGTGAGAGATGTTGAAAGTAGAATAAGTGACACCACTAAAAGTTCACTATATCATTTTATCTTCTCTGTTAAAAGTGTTACTATGGAGTCTTCAGCATGGGTAGTTCAGTTCGTAAATTAAGCCGCTTCCACTGGGCAACGTTTCTTCTTTCGAAAAGGTTAACTTGCATAAAGTAATTCTTGGATCGCAGTTCTTAAAAGAATCTTATGCTTTGGAATACGACTAACCTTTTTGTTAAATTAAAATCATTTATAAATTAATTAGATAATAAATATTAGTGTTATTAAAACATATTATATCTACTATTAAATATAATTTTTATAAATTAATTAAAATTAAATAACTATTGAGTTATAGCTATGTATTAAATAAAATTTTAATAAATTAATTAAAAATAAATAACTACTCAGTTATACTTATGTATTAAACTACTATGAATTTTTTTAAAATACATTAAATTAGAATGAAATTTTATTAACAAAATTTATTATTTATGAGGGAATATTATTATAAATTTTACATAAAATTATAGTGCTTTTTATTATAATTGTTATGGCCATAACAATATTGGGCGTCAATTATTTCTAATACAGTAAGTCCATTACTGTAGTTCATTATTTGGACCCATTGTCTGGATCCCATAATGACCCATCCTGACTTAATTATTTCTAATACAGTAAGTCCATTACTGTAGCCCATTATCTAGACTCGTTATCTGGGTCTCACAATGGCCCATCCTGACTCCTATATAAACCCTCTGGATTATTGCTCAAGGTATGCACACTTTTCTGAACTTATTCTCTCTCTAGATTTCCTTTGCTTTTGAGAGCTTCTCTCTCCAGGAAATTCTCCCAGAAAATTCCGGAGTGCTAGAAACTGACTTGAGCGTCGGAGGGTTCTCGCCGGCACCACCGCTGGCACCCCTGATTGATTTTCTTTGCACGCAGGATTGGACCCGACGTACGACCCGAGCTCCGACCCGCTTCCCGACCGTCCGGAAGTCGTGCATCAATAGTTGGCGCCGTCTGTGGGAATGACAATTCAAGCCTGTTTAGTTGTTGCTCTCATCCAAACGTATTCAAACGCATCATGAGTCACGAATCCCAACACTCAACCTCCCTAGAGGTTGACGAAGAAATCGAGGTTGAAGTACCTCCTCGACGCCGAAGGGTAGTTGATACAGGGAGAGCATTGTTGATATCTTCTGGGGTGGGACCTAACCTCAGGCAACCCCGACTCTCACTTAGAAGACTAAAGAAGGGTAAGACAAATCGATTAACTACCATGGAACATACCATGCGAAATTTCAGTGAACAGATGAATCGTATGGTGACTGTGTTCAACCAAGCATTTGGACAAAGTGCCCAGCCGGCTGCAAACACTGCGGGGAATAACCCAATAAGTGCCATGGTAGTACCTAATGTCCAGACGGATGTTGATGGGCGTCCTGACTTAGTCGCCCAGATTACTGGATTGCCTTGCCATCAGGTCATTCAACCGAATCTTCCCTATCCTATTGTTCAAGGAGGGGATGGCAGACCACAGATTCTCTCTCCCTCGCATATCATATCTGAACAACAGCTAGCAGCAGTAGACCTTCGACACTCTCTGAATAAGAAGCGCTATACAAGTGTTGAGCAGATACCGAGGGGAAGTAATGTTGATCGGCCCGCCTATTCCTATCATGGTCCTTACGCTCCAGGGCGTAATTATCAGTCCAAAAGAAATTGCCCCAGCTCACCACCTAGAGTTAAGAATCATCGCCTAGATGTTGGCCCAGTGGATGTCTCGGAGGAGGGGACATCAGACAATCATTATGCGGAGTTCAAGCGAGAAATGGATGAAAAGATCCATAAACTGGAAAGGTTGATTAAACGTTCAAGAGGAGAAGAAGATGGTCGTCCACAATGGGAATCACCCTTTGCTGAAGATATTCTAAGGGAAAGATACCCGTACGGATTTCGGATGCCACAACTTGAGCTTTACCAAGGGACAACTGACCCCCGAGAGCATTTAGACTCTTTTGTTTCTCATATGGAGATACAAGGGGTCTCAAGGGGAATTATGTGCAGAACCTTTTCTCTTACCCTTGGAGGATCAGCTAAGCAATGGTATAGAAGGCTACCAGCTGCATCCATCTCCAGCTTTGATGAGCTTGCCCGTAGTTTTCTCACGCATTTTAGCAATATGAAAACGAGGAGTCGACCAGCGCAGAGCCTTCTTTCAATCATGCAGGGTCGTAATGAATCCTTCCGTGCATTTTTAGACAGATATCAGCAGGAGGTTGCCCGAGTGGATCTATTTCATGATGGTTATGCTATGCAAGGCTTGGTTCAAGGAATCAGAGGGGAGCTCTCTCTAGCATGGGAATTCTCCGTCAACCTCCCACGTACGTATCAAGAAGCATTAGCAAGGGTCTCTAGTCACGCTGATGCAGAGAAAATTTTTCAAGCAAATTACCCTAGACAGACTCCGGTGGTACCTAATTCCTCGCGTACAGATAGACGTCCGTATGATAATAGAGGGGAACCTCATGATAGAAATCGTAGATCAGTTCCGGATCGACGCTTTGCGCGAGACACAGTCAGAAATGATAGCTTTCTGTTACAAGGGTCATCCGCCCGACCCCGCCAAGAGCATCATGATCGACCTCAGGAGAAGCACCGTACATTCACGTTGCTTAATATGCCACAGCAGGATATCCTGAAGGAAATCAAGGATAAAGGTCTACTGAAAGAACCTAACCCCTTACGGTTAAATCCAAAAACAAGAGACAAAAGAAAGTTTTGTCATTTCCACCAGGCTCATGGTCATAATACTGCAGATTGCTTCGAACTGAGGAGACAAATCGAGGGTCTTATCAAAGATGGCCAGCTACAAGAATATATTTATCGGCCCCCTGAACCATCCAACAAGAGTGACAAAGGGAAGGAACCATTAGAAGAAGTAGCCACAATTTTTGGGGGAGTAGTGGCTGGTTCAAGTTCCCAAGCCCGAAGGCACCTAGCTAGGCAAGCAAGATATGACCTCCCTCGTCACGAAATCAACTTGACAGCCTCTTCCACCAATGTAGGAGATCATGATGTTATCTCCTTTTAATCACAAGATGTGCAGGGTATCCATCATCCACATTATGATGCCTTGGTCCTTACAGTGATAGTGGCCAATAAGAGGCTACGAAGAGTGTTGATTGATAACGGGAGCTTGACTGACATAATGTCGTTGGATGCATTCGATCGATTGGGTCTCAACCGTAGAGATATGAGAGGCATCCAAACTTCTTTGATGGGATTTGCTGGAGGAAAGGTTATTCCCGAGGGAGTAATCTCGTTACCTATAACCTTGGGAGAAGTCTCCCTACAGACAACCAGGATGGTGAATTTTCTCGTGGTAGATCATCCGGGAGTTTATAATGCCATCCTTGGTCGGCCATCACTCTACGACTTCAAGGCCGTGATGGGTGTCTATCATCATGTCTTGAAATTTCCAACACCTTCAGGGATAGGAGAAGTAAGAGGTAAACAACGAACTTCTCGGGAATGCTACAACATGGCTTTCAAAGAGAAGGCACATAAGCTATGGATGATTCGTGGAGAGCTTTCCGAGGGGATAGAAGGTTTGGATCCACGGGATTAAGAGAAAGAAGAGGCTGTAGCTCCAATAGAAGGGATGGCTGACGTCCTCGTTTGCTTGAATGATCCGGAGAAGACAGTGAAGGTGGGTGAGAATCTTCCTCTACCAATCAAGGATAAGTTGATTGGTTTTCTTCGAGAGTACAGCGAAGTTTTTGCATGGTCTCATGAAGACATGCCTGGTATAGACCCGAATATAGCTGTCCACCGCCTTAATGTCAACCCTGGAGCTCAAACCGTTCGACAAAAGAGGAGGCACCAAGCCCCAGAGCGTTCAGAGGCGATTGCCTTAGAAGTGAGCATACTCTTGACAAGTGGAATCATTCGGGAGGTAAACTACCCCGAATGGCTCTCTAATGTTGTGTTGGTGAAGAAAGCCAATGGAAAATGGCGTGTTTGCATCGACTTCAAAGACTTGAACAAGTATTGTCCAAAAGACAGTTTTCCACTGCCCAGGATAGATCAATTAGTTGATGCAACAGCTGGCCACCAACTACTAAGCTTCATGGATGCTTATTCTGGTTATAACCAGATTCCCATGTATTCAAAGGATGAAGAAAAAACAGCCTTTATCACTGATAGAGGGTTATACTGTTACTGGATGATGCCGTTCAGATTGAAAAATGCTGGAGCAACTTACCAATGGTTGGTAAACTCCATGTTTGCTCCTCTCCTAGGAAAGACAATGGAAGTTTATGTGGATGATATGCTCACCAAAAGCATGGATGCTAGATCCCACGTAGACGACCTTCGAACAACTTTTGACATCCTCCGGAAGCATGATATGAAGCTGAATCCCACCAAATGTGCCTTTGGGGTATCCTCTGGGAAGTTCTTAGGATTCATTGTCACCCAAAGGGGGATAGAAGCTAATCCTGAAAAAATCCAAGCACTTATGCGGCTGGAGTCTCCTAAAACTCCAAAGGATATACAAGTCCTCACTGGACGACTGGTCGCCCTGAATCGCTTTATTTCTAGGGCGACTGACAAATGTCACCCTTTCTTCAAAGCGTTACGGAAGTGCAAACAATTTGAATGGACAAATGAGTGTGAGAATGCTTTTCTACAGCTGAAGAAGTACTTAGGTTCTCCTCCTCTCCTCTCCAAACCAATTTTGGGGAAACCACTCTTTCTGTATCTAGCAGTCTCTGCATGCGCAGTGAGTGCAGCTCTTGTCTGTGAAGATCAGGGAATTCAGAGGCCGGTCTATTATGTGAGTAAGGCCTTGACAGAAGTCGAGGGTAGATACCCTCCTATGGAGAAGCTGGCTCTCGCCTTAGTTGTTGTGGCACGGAAGCTTCGCCCATATTTTTAAGCACATACTATCATGGTCCCAACTGATCACCCTTTACGACAAATACTCTATCGTCCAGAGCTTTCCGGAAGACTTGTCAAGTGGTCCATTGAGTTGGGAGAGTTTGACATACACTATGTTGCAAGGCCATCAATCAAAGGGCAAGCAATCGCTGACTTCATTGCCGAATTTTCAAGTAGTGTAGATAAGGAGGATGAAGAAGCCAGTACAGGGTCACATGATCTACCTGTGTCCATGGGAATCGATCCACAGAAGGCATGGATCTTGTTCGTATATGGGTCAGCTAACAAGATTGGTAGTGGAGCTGGCTTGATTCTGTCAACCCCGGATGGAGTAGAGGTAGCTGTGGCACTGCGTTTCAATTTTAAAGCCACAAACAATGTCGCAGAGTATGAAGCTCTCCTTGGAGGACTTAGGCTGGCCGTTGCCTTGGGAGTAGGAGAGATCATCATCCACAGCGATTCCCAACTTGTGGTTAACCAAATCCGTAGAGACTATCAAGCAAAAGGCTCTACCATGATAGCTTACTCAGGTAGAGTTAACTCCCTTCTGCGCGGTTTTAAAGGTTTCGATATTGTAAGAGTCCCGAGGGTGGAGAATTCAAGGGCTGACAGTTTAGCCAGAATTGCTTCAGGTATAGACCCCCTTCTACCGACCGCCTATCACATGGTCGTTCTAGAATCTCCAAGCATATCACAACATGAGCTTCCGCCAAAGAAAACGATGACCATAAACGGTAGCCCTTGCTGGATGGACCCCATCATAAAATTCTTAGAAAAGGGGGAACTTCTAGCTAACCGAAATGAGGCGATCAAGGTAAGAGGGAGAGCGTCAAGGTACACTATGGTCAATGGTGTTCTTTACAAAAGAGGGTTCAGCCTTCCTCTTTTAAAATGTCTTCGCCCAGAAGAAGCTGATTATGTTCTCAAAAAAATCCACGAGGGGATATGTGGTAACCATTCTGGTGGTCGGTCTCTAACTCATAAGTGTATCAGGCAAGGATACTATTGGCCAACCATGAAGAATGATGTTAAGACATTCTCAACTAGGTGCCACAAATGCCAGAAATTTGCCAACATTCCAAGGAGAGCTCCTAAGAACTTGACTCCAATGACAGCCCCATGGCCATTCGCCCAATGGGGACTAGACCTTATTGGACCTCTTCCAACGGGTAAAGGTCAAGTTAAATATGCTGTTGTGGCAATTGATTACTTCACTAAGTGGGCAGAAGCTGAACCCCTCGCGTCGATTACTGAAACGAAGACCACGGACTTCGTAAGGAAGTCAATTGTCTATAGGTTTGGTATCCCTCATACCATCATTACGGATAATGGCAAGCAATTCGACAACTCCAACTTCTGGAACATCTGTAAGGAGCTGAACATCTCTTTGTGCTTTTCATCTCCAGCTCATCCTCAAGCAAACGGTCAGGTGGAGGCTGTTAACAAAAACATTAAACACCTCCTCAAGACTAAATTAGATGCTAGGAAAGGTGCATGGCCAGAAAAGCTTCCACAAGTGCTTTGGGCATACCGAACCACTATCCATACAGCAACAGAAGCAACCCCATACTCCTTGGTGTTTGGCTCGGAGGCAGTCATACCTGTTGAAATTGGCCTTCCATCACCTCGTACTGAGGGATACGATGAAGAGCTTAACCATAGAAGCCTTCAACTCAACCTAGATCTTCTTGAGGAGGAAAGGGATCTCGCTAGTGTTAAGGTTGCTGCTTACCAAGAGAGGGTTGCTCGATATTTCAACTCTAAAGTTAAGCGCCGATCTTTCCAAGAGGGAGACTTGGTTTTGAAACAAGTACTGCAAAGTACCCGAGATCCCACGGATGGAGCACTGGGGCCCAACTGGGAGGGTCCGTATCAAGTCAAGGCAGTCATCCGACCAGGCACCTACAGACTGGTCACCATGGATGGGAGGTCGCTCCGTCATCTATGGAATATTGAGCACTAAAAGAAGTACTACCCGTAATCTCTCCATATGTGCAGTAACTCCTTCCAGGAGCCTATGCATGTGTAACAACTCCCATAGGGAGACCAATAAAGAGATTATCAATAAAGTATTCAGTTTATTCAGAATTCGTGTGACTATACATCCTTAAAACATATGTACGATCAAATTGCAATAAGGTGAAAAGAGTAAAAGAATACAACACCAGAAAAAAAAAAATTAAAGTTCTTGGAGTTCTTATTATTTCAAAATTGGTTAAGGAGTGCCATACATATAGTCCAAGTAAGGACAACTCCTCACTTATAACATTGAACTGAAAGCAAAGACAATGAAAGGTAAAATCAATTCCAACTAACTCTAAGAGGTGGCCTCGTCATCTCCTTCTTCATCTGAAGACGATGAGGTAGAGTCGCCTTGCTTGGCCTCCCAGGCTGCTGTGTCCAATGTCGACTCATAATCCTCATCTTTAAGGATGAGGCGGTGGAATTGTTCAGGATCAGAGTTCGCTGTCGGGATAAACTCTGCCACCAAGTTTAACTCTTCAGCTATGGGTGACTGATCAATCTCTGGGTAGCGGTCATGGAACCATCTGCGCACCCCATTGACTCCATCAATGTAGGACTGTTCCATAGCTTGCTGATAGATACGACCCTTACGAAAGCGAGCTATTGCTCTGTCAATCCTACTTTGCTCAGCAACCGCCCTCTCCCGAAGCTCTTGGCCAAGATCATTGGCCCTCTTATGTTGGATAGCTGCCTCCTTCTTGGCTTCAGACAAGTCTGCTTTCATTCTGCCCATCTGCTCCTTCATCTCTGCCATCTTTCTTTCCGTTTTAGTTAAGTTATCGAGACAGACTAGATGTTTCGCTTTCCAGTCGTCAACCTCAGAAGTGAGATGGTTAACTTCCTTGAGGAGGTTGGTGTTGGTGGACTCTCCTTGAGCTAAGGGTCCTGTCGCCTGCAAAAGGAAAGGCAAAGGGAGGAAAAGAAATAAGGCATGACTTTCAAAAGTATATAAAAAAAAAAAGGGGAGGAGAAAGGGTCTCAGTAAAACCTAACCTGAAGTATGATGCCCATCCCGACGGCGATCGCATCAAAGTATGTAAGTTTTACATTTTCTGGAAAGACATTGGTAGGCATGAGGCGTGCAGCATTTTGAGACAATTCCCGAAGGTAGTCTCCGCATGTTGAGCCACTCTGAAAGCCCATACTGTCAAAGGTAAAACGCTTGGGTAGTTGAGAGACTGAGGGTAACCTGCTCCCAGTAGGCTTCGAAGTTGTCACTTCATCCGCAGGCTGAACAGAAGCAGACCTATCAGGAACCGGCTTCCGTACGGGAATCTCCTTGTGACCACTAGCTCTCCTCTTCGGAGGTCCAAGAGTTGGAGGACTTCCGCTCCGTTTCTTCTGGGAAGAACTGGGTCTGTCATGAGTAAAGGGCTTAAGCGGCATCTTGGCTACAAGTTGAGCGAATTGCTTCTTGGTAGGGTGTAAAGGAAATAGTCCTGCGCGAAAATAAAACTGGTAAGACAACAAGCACATGTGTGATGAAGTAAGATCGGAAAGTAATGATCAAGCTTACCTTCTGGAGGAATGGGAGGTGATAAGCCAAGACGGACCAACTGCTCCCGATCAGTGAGGCTATGCACGTTCTTCGAGTCCACGGGTAGCTTGAGTACCACTTGCAAGTCGTCTCTCTCTTTCTGAGATAACAGCGGACGTTTCATCCAAGGAGCTGCAATAAAAACAGAAAAGAATGTCAGTTGATCAAGAGTTGTCATAACAAAGTCAGATAGGGAGTCATTATAATATGGTACCACAAAAACCAAAACGCCTTTTGATCCTCAACTTCTCCCCCTTTGGACGAGCACCTTCCTGATACTTCCAACTGCCACCACACCAGAATTGTATATACTTCCATTCCTTCACATGGGAGGGGATGCCAAAAAGGCGGTTAGGGTCATCCGTCTTCCCTCGCTGGGATATATAATAGTAACCCGTTTTCTCACCATTCGGTGGGTGAATGGCAAAAATGTGCTTGACATGGTTGGTGGTAGGATCACCAAGGCCTGCACTTCTGAATAAACTTTGGAAAGCTATCAGAAGTCTCCATCCATTGGCCGACAGTTGGGTAGAGGCAATGCCCATAGCGTCGAGCATACAACGTACATAGTTATCAAAAGGCACCCAGAGACCAGCTCTCAATAACTCTAGGCTTAAACCAATGACACCTCGTGGTGGCCTACTCCACCGATCATCTTTCCTTGGAAGGAACAGGATGACTGAGGCCGGGATAAGGAAATGGGCTCTATATATTTTTAATCGATCGCCTGGGAGTTAGTTATCAATGTGGTCGACCTCCCACCGCTTTTCAACCTCTGGTTCACTATCTGAGGAAGCAGAGGACGACTAGTCGCTGTCCCCCTCAGTATCTACCACCTTGTGGTTTCCAGAATTCTGCCCTAGCTCACGATCCTGACCGAAGAAGTTTTGGTAAAACTCGTTAACTTCTTTACGGTTGGTCACAGGATCCTTGTCCTTGGAAGACTGGGTTTGATGACTCGATTCCCCTCGTAGCACTTTCACAGTGGTTTTAACTCTAGCCATCTGCACAGTCAAAGAGGGGTCGTTAGTCATCAAACCAAGTCTACTGAGGGAGGGAAGAGGTGAAAGAACAAAAATGCTGGGGGATTGTATTGAAAGTTTTCCAAAATAGCTCCCAAAAAAAAAAAGTTTGAAAATTCACGGAAATACCCCCGCGGAGGAAAAAATGAAGGTTTGAAAGTTCGCAGAATCACCCCCGCGGAGGAAAAAATAAAAGTTTGAAAATTCGCGGAAACACCCCGCGGAGGAAAAAATAAAAGTTTAAAAATTCGCGGAAACACCCCCGCGAAGGAAAAAATAAAAGTTTGAAAATTCGCGGAAACAACCCCGTAGAGGAAAAAATAAAAGTTTGAAAATTCGCGGAAACACCCCCGCGGAGGAAAAAATAAAAGTTTGAAAATTCGTGGAAACACCCTCGCGGAGGAAAAAATAAAAGTTTGAAAATTCGCAGAAACACCCCCGCGGAGAAAAAATAAAAGTTTGAAATTTCGCGAAAACACCCCGCGAATAAAAAAATAAAAGTTTGAAATTTCGCGGAAACAACCCCGCGAATTAAAATAAAGGTTTGAAAATTCGCGAAAACACCCCCGCGAATTAAAATAAGGGTTTGAAATTTCGCAGAAACACCCCCGTAATTTTAAATAAAAGTTTTGAAATTTTTCAGTAACACCCCCAAGTTATAAAATGAAATTTTGAAAATTGCTGGCACGCCCCCGCACTTATTCAAATTTTCTCCAAGACGTCCTTGGGCGTATAACGCTGCATGTGCAGCCCCGTCTCCGGGTCTCGCCGCCCCGGCGGCCCCAGCGCCTCGAAGGCTCACCCCCCGTGCGCCTAGCGCCACGGGAGCTCGCCCCCGCGCGCCAGCACCCCAAGAGCTCGCCCCCGCGCACCAAGGGACGCAGCAGCTCGCCCTCGCGCGCATGGGGGCGCAGCAGCTCGCATGTGCGAGCATGGAGACGCAGCGCAGGAGCTCGCCCGCGCGCCCAGAATTGCGCTGTGGCCTGCTAGCCCGCGCGTTGGGGCTTGCTCGCCTGCGCGCTGTGGCATGCTAGCCCGCGCGCTGTGGCCTGCTTGCCTGCGCGCTGTGGCCTGCTAGCCCGCGGCTGTGGCCTGCTCGCCCGCGCGCTGTGGCCTGCTCGCCCGCGGCTGTGGCCTGCTCGTCCCTGCATGCGTAGCAGCTCGTCCACGCGGGCTTGCTGTGCACGTTACACACCCATGAATTTCTTCCCTCCTTCACACCCGAACACACATTTATGTTTCTTCTTCTTTCACACACAAACCCGCGAGGGAAAACACATGCAAACGCTTTCATATTCTCACACAAATCACGTACACACACACGCAGGGTATAATCCATACAAGAATTTTTGCATTGAAAAATTAAACCTAATCCATGCATTCTAAAGTATATACGCAAGAAAAAAAAAGTACTTACTTGTGACGGTTGAAAACTTCTGGCTCAGATTGAAGAGTCCTGTTTGCTGGGATCACTTGCACTGCTTGCCGCCCGGGTGCTCTCTCCTATTTTTGAGTAAACCCTACTCCCTAACACTTGTGTCTTATATAGAGCACCAATTTAGGGTTTAAGCCACACTAAGCATGCATGGGTAATAAATCACCTCCTTGGGCCGGCCCCCTAGCACATTTAATCTATAGCCCAGAAATAGTCCCTACGCTGACCCATTGGTCAACTTGGGTCTGGGGGGACTACTGTTATGGCCATAACAATATTGGGCCTCAATTATTTCTAATACAGTAAGCCCATTACTGTAGCCCATTATCTGGGCCCGTTATCTGGGTCCCACAATGGCCCATCCTGACTCCTATATAAACCCTCCGGATTATTGCTCAAGGTATGCACACTTTTCTAAACTTATTCTCTCTCTAGATTTCCTTCACTTTTGAGAGCTTCTCTCTCCAGGAAATTCTCCCAGAAAATTTCGGAGTGCCGGAAACTGACTTGAGCGTCGGAGGGTCTTCGCCGACACCATCGTCGGCACCCCTGACTGTTTTCCTTTGCTTGCAGGACTGGACCCGACGTACGACCCGACGTACGACCCGAGCTCCGACCCACTTCCCGGCCGTCCGGAAACCGTGCATCAACACTTTCTATATCTACATTTTCAATTAAAAAATAAAAATCAATAATTCTACCCCAAGCAAGAATGTATGAGATAAATTATTTCAATACTGGGATTAGAAAAATGAAAAGCATAAATAAAACATTTTGAGTAAAGTTTTTGTTTTTGTATTTTTCAATTAATATAAAAATCCGAGAAATAAAAAGGTGTCCATCCATACGTTAATGGGAGCTAGACTTTTGGTCCTTTGGATATATTTTCCCAACTTTGACTTTCTTACCTGAGCAGCAGGCTAGGAATTTTCAATAAAATACCAATTTTTTTTGTCAAATACATTTATATTTATTATTTCCTATTTAGAAATTGTGACATAAAAGCAATTGGCCCTTAAATTCATAAAAGCCTTAAAAAACAAAAAATAAAAAAAATGTTCCAAATTTAAGTATATATTATAAAAATGATCGCATTCCTAAAAATTTGTATATCATAACCCTCTTTCGAGTATAGAGGACATTGTCACCTTATATACTTATATTAAACTTTCACGTTGGTAATATATATAAACTTATATTGGTTTCAGTGGCAACTATATACTTCAAACACATCAACAAGTCTCTAAGCCAATCTCATAAGTCATAACTACTGTCATAAGTTTCACGACATTAGATTCCCTAAGATTTCATATCATCATATAGGTCATGGTTGCTCCAATTTGAATTCTAAAAATGGCCAACTGTCAATAATTTCGTTGACTTTTATAATAATAAGTTGTAATCCTCAAGAATCCATTTATTTGTGCATGGTCAGAATTCATATTATTGTACATCATCTTGCGAGATGCATGGTAAATATAATGTATAATGTTATACAAATTGACATGTAATACGAAAAATGATACATCAATGATCATAAATTCATGCTAAATGAAAAAAATAAAAGAAAAAACAAAATTAAACAAATCTTAACATGAATTTGGATTCTTTTTAGATCTAAATTTCCCGAAATTTTAAAGGGTTTATAAATACATATCAACCATATATGAGTGATTTTTTTATTCCATATATTTTTATTATCAATCATTGTCACATTCACTCGTTTGGATATATTTTTTTTAAGATGTAATATCTCATTAACCACCCCCTCTAGAGAAGAGATAACTCTTAATGGGTGTTTGGTTTGCAGCATAGGATAGTATTGCATAGCATGAATTGGATTTCCCATGATTAGTGTTGCTTTGCCAATGGTTGGGTATATAGCATTGTTCCAAATATAGCCCGCATAGGGACTGTGTCATTTCTCTTAGGGTTGTTTGGTTTCGGTAATGTAGAATTGGGAATGGGAATATGAATCCTAGCCCTCACCTGCGCTTCCATATCAATCATTTTAACCCAGGCATCTTTAATTTCCCATGGGTTTTTGATTACCATTTGCTGGGGTAATCTCATACTCTTCAAACAATTGAGTTTAAGATTACAGGGAATCCTAAACCCATGCCTTTATAGAGAGAAAAGAAAAAGGAAACTTCCTCAGCCTCCGCCTTCCTTTACCCCCACCTTTCCTCTATTTCATCCTCCTACTTCCTCACCCTCCCTTTTTCTACCTCCTCCTTTTCCTCCCTCACCCTCCCTTTATTGGAAATTGAAGTCTGTTTCTATCAACATTTATGCTTATTGCATGGAAGATTATGAGTTGTTTTAATTTGTTGGGTTGTTTTAATTTAATTGACTTTGATGATATTTAATTAATTTGCATCTCTTTATGGCATTGATTTTGAAGTCTACGAGTTGTTTTAAATTATGGGTTGTGTAATGGTAAGGTTTTGCTAGTGGTGCTGGTGCCAGATATGTGGCTCGCGAAGGAAAAAGTGTAGAAGGTGACGAACCCGATTAGATTGTTCCTCAGGTTAAACACTGCAACTTTGCTTCTTGGCCGCCACCCTGATTCCTCTCGGATTATCGATATAAAGAGGCGACGACGACTTCGCAAGCCTGCCTTTGGTGCCTGGTTTGCTTTCGTTTTTCATCTCTTTTTATGAGGTTTTCATTGGGTTAATTTGTGATTCTGGTGATGGATCCACCCAAGTCAACTGCCAGTTCTTGGGTTAATAAAATTAAGATCACTGATTCGAGCACCCGTTGCAAATTGAATCCGGTTACCCCCAAGCAACCGAGTACAATCCTTGAGATCCCGGATGAGATCGTTGATGAGAATGTGGCTGAATGGCGTAGATGTCTCTTTGACTTCTTTCCGGGATTTTCGATGCCCTTTCATGCTGCACGCTCTATGGCCATGCGTGCTTGGAAAGCTAGCGGTCTACAGGACGTGCGCTCCACAGTTAATGGATATCTCGTCTTCCGTTTTCGAACTGAGGATGAGGTTCATGCAATCATTGATCGCGGTCCTTGGTTGTTTGGAGGTAAATATATTTATTTAGAACCATGGCAACCGCATTTGAATCTTGAACTTTCCGGTACTGAAATGCACCCAGTTTGGGTCTGTTTGTATGACCTGCTGTTTTCTTTGTGGACAACAAAAGGCCTTGCCATGGTTTCAAGCATGGTTGGAGAATCTATCTCTTGTGACAAGATGACTTCTGATCTTTCCAGATTAGAGTATGCGAAGGTATGTGTTTGGCTGAATGCAAATTACCCTCCAGTTAAGAACTTCGAGATCAGATGTAAGCTCTCTTCCGAGCCCATCCAAATCCGAGTTGAGTATGAGTGGCTTCCAAAGCATTGCTTTGAATGTTGCTCCTTTGGTCATCGATGTTCGGATCCAGCAAAGACTTCAGGTAAGGATAAGAAAGAGGCAAATACCTCTCTTAGTGCCCCTTTGAATAAGGGTAACAAGAATGAGGCAAATACCTCTGTTAGCACCCCTTTGCATAAGGGTAAAGAAGTGGCCAAGGTCACTGAGAATTTGAAAGCTGTTACTCTTCCAACAAATTTTGTAACACATGATGTGCCCTTTAAGGCTGCTACAGTTTTGAGTACAGAGTCAGTATCAGATTCTGACTCTTTTTCTCCATTTGCGACTAACCAAGGTAGGCTATTGGGTTCCATCCAGTGTTCTACAAATCATGAGGCATCTGTTTTGTCAGGACGGATAAATACAGGGCAACCTCCTATGTTTTCTCCCTCTCGTTTTGAGCCTTTGAATAGGCTAAGTGATGAGGATCAACCTGATGGGATTGATCATACTCATTTGAACACCCCGAGTACTCCAGTAAAGAAAGGTAAGAAGGAGAAGAACAAGTAGGATTAAGGCTTTACTTAATCATACTTGATTTTTTTTCTATTTCTTTATGTTTGCACCATTGTGATCATTTTTTTGTTTTCCTTTAATTGTTAGGCCATTTATGGTCATTGGAAATCTTGCTTTGTTCAGGCAGCCTGTAGCCTTTATTTCATGTTGTTAAGGTCATTTGTGATCTTTGCTTTGTTTTTTGCCGCTTGTGGCTGTTATTTTTTGATCTTGGACTTTACGTCCTAGTTGTAATTCTTGGGGTATACCCCTCGGATTTTTGTACATTATAATTTTTTGGATCTATATTACTAAGTAACTTTTTCAAAAAAAAAAGGTCGCGAAAGCAGTGGTGCCAATGGAGGTGTTGCTAGTGCTGGAGAACCAAAAGGATGCGGTTATAGAGGTGGTGCAGAAAAATCACTTTTCTTGATTTTATGGGTTGAATGTACTATAGGTTTTTTGTAGGTCAAAGAAAAAAAAATATTTGATTTTTCATTTTGTGGATTTTGAATGGGTTTGTGGGTTTTCGGCAAAATCTAATTCTTTATTTTTGTGGTTTTAACGTGATTATGGTTTTTTTTTTTAATTTTGTTATTATTTTGATCAAATATAAGAGAAAAAAAAACAAAAGTGGCTGGAAATAGCATCCTGCATTGAACATTTTTATGTGCAAACAAACATAGTAATCTGATTACTTCATGAATTAAGAATAAGATTCTTATGGTTAACAAAATATAGCAATATTAGTTTCCTAGACAATAGATTTCTATATTCTACTTTCTCAAGAATGTAAATCTTATTCCCATGAAACAAGACCCTCATATCAAATGGCCCCCAAAAATTAAAACGCCATTCCCAATGGGTTAATGCTGGATAATGGAATTGCTGCAACTCATGCTTTATTAATTTTTTTCAAAAACAAAATATTTTTAAAAATAAATTATATTAATAAATAAATTATATAATTTAAAATTGTAAAATTAATTATACATTACTAATTTTATAATAAGTAATTTTAAAATATATAAATTTCAAAATATAAATTATATATATTATACATTTAATTTTTATTCATATTTATTTAATCAATCCAAATAAAATATGAATTCATTTAATTATAATTTTGTTTTAACCAGTACTATACTAAATATAGTATAGTATTTATATTTTATCCAAATCTATCATATTATATTGGATCTTATCTAATCTTAAGTAACTAATATAATATAATCCAGTGTACTAAACACAGCCTATATTTTTTAATTATGATTTTGTGAAATCTTTTGCTTTGGGAAAACCCTACATGGGGTATTGGGCCGGATGGCTTAATTATTTGGGCCTAGCACCTTCACCCAGCAAGTCTTTTGCGTTGACCATTAGCCAGGACCTCAGGAGTCCATTCTTACACACGCAAATATGGAACGGTCCATGGGCCATAAATTAAAATTTAATTAGCTTTTCCATCTGGTTTGTTCCTCCTGTTGGGTGATCATCAAGAAAAACTAAGTTGTATCCTAAGTGCGTTGCTTCTCATAAAATAAAATAAAATAAAATGTTCTATGACAGCATAATGTCACGAGTTTAAAGTTTGTGCAGCACGACTAGCACTTTGACTTGCTAGAGAATGGATTTGGACTTGTCTAATTTTTATAAATTAGGTCAAATCTTTGTACATATTTGGATCACTCTAGCAAATAAATTGGGCAGTCTGTAACAATAAGCTATCAACTCACCACAATTATCATCTAATTTATTCTGCGCATAAATTCCGGTTTAAGCATGTGAGAGTGTTTGGTAGTCATCCTGAGCTGGGTTCAGAATATTGCAACGAGGTGATTTACTGATATTTTAATATCTTTCAGTACAATTAAGTAACAAAGTGATTGAGAATATTGTTATATTACAATATCATCATCACATATGTAGGCATAGTTTCTCCTATTTGAGCGATAAAAAATTAGTTAATCAATTAAATAAATTATCAATGAGGTCAACCATCAACCTTTCATTTGAACTTAATTATGAAGAGTTTTAACTCTCTTTGGCCCTCCACAGCTTCAATAATATTTTTGCTTTCAATTTTGATGGGCAACTGCTGATCATCCTGCTTTTAACATGGTTCTCCAATGTTTGCCAAATTACACTCAGCCTTCTAATCCCCTCGTTGAGCTCATTTACACCCCACAAAAATTCATCATTTCAATCTGTTCTGGTGGAATATATCAAAAATCGTAGATTTTTGCCCCCTGCAAAACCAAAGCCACTGGCTATCATAACAGCCAAGCATGAGTCCCATGTCCAGGCAACTGTTCTTTGTGCCAAATATCATGGCTTGCAGAACAGAATCAGAATTGGAGGTCATGATTACGAGGCTCTTTCCTATTCATCAAGTGTCCCATTTCTCCTTCTTGACATGTTCAATCTAAGATCGATTGATATCAATATCGCAAATGAAACTGCATTGGCTCAAGCTGGGGCTACACTTGGTGAACTTTTTTATAAAATTTCCTGTACAAGCAAACTCACTGGCTTCGCAGGTGGGGTCTGCCCTACTGTTGGCATTGGTGGGCACATTAGTGGAGGTGGTTACGGGAGCATGATGAGAAAATATGGCCTCTCAGTGGACAACGTGATTGATTCAACACTAATTGACGTCAATGGCAAAATCGTGAACAGAAAAGCAATGGGAGAGGATCTCTTTTAGGCCCTTCGAGGTGGTGGAGGGACAAGCTTCGGAGTCATCATTTCATGGACAATCAAGCTGGTTCCTGTTCCGGAAACAGTCACTGTTTTCAAGATAAATAAGACACTTGAGCAAGGTGCAATTGATGCTGTTCTCAAGTGGCAAGAAGTTGCATACAAGCTACCTGGAGAGCTTTTCGTTAGGGTAAAGCACGAAGTTGTGAATGGAAGCAAAAAGGGTGATGAGAAGACCATTTTGGTTGATTTCATCGGTTCCTATGTAGGAAAAGCTGATGATCTTATTCCGTTGCTAAATCAAAGCTTTCCTGAATTGGGATTGACTCTGAAGGACTGCATTGAGATGAGTTGGATATGAGTCCAGATTGTTTTGGGCAGATTTCCCTAATGGAACTTCTACTGACGTTTCACTCGACAGGACCGCAAAAACACAATTCTTCTTTAAATTCAAATCCGATTTTGTAAAGAATGTGATTCCAAAGGAGGGTGTGGAAAAGATGTGGAAGAAGATGATTGATGTTGGGAGCATGTTTGTGCATTGGAGCCCTTATGGGGGAAGAATGAGTGAAATTTCGGAATCTGAAACTGCATTTCCTCATAGATCAGGAAACCTATTCAAGATTCAATACGTTGCGTTTTGGGAGAAAACAGGAATTAAGGTCAGCCAGCTTTACATAGAGAGGTTAAGAGACTTGCATGCATTAATGGCTTCTTATGTCTCCAGTGGCCCCAGAGAGGCATTTTCAACTACAGACATATTGACATTGGCAGCAGTACAGGCAATGAAACATGCTTTAAAGATTCTTAATTTATGGGGAAAAGTATTTTAAGGGAAACTTTCAATGGTTGGTTGAGGTGAAGGCAAAAGTTGACCCTGATAATTTCTTCAAAAATGAACAAAATATTCCGACCACATATCCACGTATATGCAGTCAATAATAGAGGCTTAAACATGGCTCACGTTTGTTACTTCTAAAGATGACTTTTAAAATTCATTTTGTTTGTTCCGGCCGCCTTGTCAAATGAGTAGGATTTCATTTTCTCTGATATATAAGGAAGACTGTTGAAATGTTAGCGCATGTTGTGCTTATTCAAGCTGTATTATCTTCACTATTGCTGACAGTTTCAGATCTGAATGGAAGTATATGTTTGATTGATAGTCTGGGTGTGATTCTTTGTTTTTGAGGGTAGCAGAAAATCTAAAGAAAATATATTTGGTTGAATATTTTCAACAAAACTCGGATATAATCATTAAAACCATTCCATTTTTTTCAGGAGTAAAGTTGTAGGTCATGATTTTCTATGTGATATTTTAAATTCTATTCCAAAACATTAAGCTCTATTATTATATTTGGAAATTATTTTTTATTCAAATCAGATTCCTCTTACATGATCTTCCTAAATGATCCTCCTTGTAGGTATGAGCAAACTCCCACAACTCACATCCTCGCATATTTGTTTAAAGCATTTTTTTTCGTCTGAATTATTCCTGTATTCTAACTTGCTTATCGGTGGCTTTTGGCCGGCAGAACTTGACCAACATGAAGCTTATCTTTTAACAAAAGCCTACAAAATTAAGGGAAGCACTACGCACCTTGCTTCATATATACAAACACTCGTGATGAGAGACTTACTGCCACACCTCAAAAAACGAAACAATTAGGCATCCAGAGGACGTGGATTCTGTTGATAACCAAGTCGCAGCTTCCATAAATGTGGATTAGACATGCCTCTTCGAAAACTCTATTGTCTTCCCCATCGTCCCTAGTGCAGCTACTGAGCTTGACCTATTCTCTATCATAGATAAAGCAGGCGCCGGTGCTCACATTTCGGCTGCTGAGATTGCATCTCTGCTGCCTACACAGAACCCAGAAGCCCCTTCTATGCTTTGTCGCATGCTGCGTTTGTTCGTTAGCCATAACTTCAATTGATTATTCAATGCAAAATGCAAAGAGAGAGAGAGAGAGAGAGAGAGAGAGAGAGAAATAATTAAAAAGAACAAATTGTTGCTCTCAGCGCACGCATGTTTTGCTGCTTGTGCCCTTAATGCATTTTTATAACAATCGGAAGTTAAAATTTCATATAATAAATTCTTCCAATATTTATTGATGTAGCATTAATCTACTTATAAAATGTTGCATTAATCGTCGTCAACGTTATTTACATTTTTTAGGCTTCGTAAAATAACAGTTTCATCCTTAAAGTTTCATAATATAAGAATAATTTTTTAACTGTTATCCATTATGAAATTCTTATTTTATCCTCAAATATAGAACTAAAAACCAAAAAAAAAAAAAAACGCCCCAATATGAAATTATGGACTGTTTATATGCATTTCTTAAATGTTGTGGAGGAAACGTACTCGACGACTTAAACCTGAAGGGGCGACTTTATTTATGATTTGAATATTAATAAAATTCCATTTTTTCATTCGATTATATTCCATTTCTAGTTTGTAAAGCAACTAATTACAAGAACACACCACATCAATCAATAAAACTTTTTTTCTTTTCTTTTCAGAAAAAGGGTCAACTCCATGAATTTTTCTTGAGGTTTGCTGAAATTCTACTCGGCAACCCCTGATTCTAAAAAGCTCATGTACTTCCCTTCTCCGTTAAGAATGGTTAACAATTCTGTTAAAAAATATTAATTTTTCCAAATTACCCTTAATTGATCATTAAAAATAATTAAAATGAAATATAAAAATAAAACTAAAAACTTGCTAAAAGTCGTCCATTAACCCACTATCCAAAGAAGTCTATAAAAAAATTACTATCACAATAAATGATGCATAAACTTAAAAAAATTATTAAAAATATTACGTTAAAATCTTGAAACGATAAAAAATTTTTCGCATTTCCATACTTAAAAAAATTATCATATAAAGTTTAAGTCTTTCAAAGTGATTTCTTTATTATTATATGGTTAATTTTTGAATTTTTAGAATTTAGAATATTTTTAATAGCTAATTAAGGGTGTTTAGGAAATTTTATATTTTTTTGACGAAATTTCTAATGTTTCTTAACGGAGAAGGGAGGTATGTGGTATTTTTAGAATTAGAGGTGGTTAAATAGAGTTTCAACAAACTTCAGGGTAGATTTGTGGAATTGACCCTACATAAATTATTTTCATTTTCTACCTATTTAATGAAATTTTATCAACTCAATTTACATAGAGTTGATTGTATGAGATAGTTTTACAACATTAATTTTTAAAAAATTTCATTCTTCGCTTGATTATATTTGATTTCTATTTTGTGCCAACGCCTGATAGATCAATAAATTTACCATCTAAATTCCACTTTTATTGCATGACATCCAATTCTAGTTTGTGCAGCTTATTAGACCAATCAACTTACTATTCTATTCCTATTTCACGCTATAAATACTTCAAAGAAGTCCACAAATTGAAGCAACTCTCATCAGGGAAGCAGTCTTTCTCATAAAATTATGAAGAGTTTTAACTCTCTTATGCTCTTTACAGGTTCAATAATATTTTTGCTTTCAATTTCATGGGCAACTGCAGATCATCCTGCTCTTGAAATGTTTCTCCAATGTTTGCCAAATTACACTCAGCCTTCTAATCCCATCTATCAGTTTATTTACACCCCCAAAAATTCATCATTTCAATCTGTTCTGGTGGCATATATAAAAAATGGCAGATTTTTGCCTCCTGCAAAGCCAAAGCCACTTGCTATCGTAGCGGCCAAGCATGAGTCCCATGTCCAGGCAACTGTTCTTTGTGCCAAATATCATGGCTTGCAGATCCGAATCAGAAGTGGAGGCCATGATCTCGAGGGCCTTTCCTATTCATCAAATGTCCCGTTTGTGATTCTTGACATGTTCAATCTAAGATCAATTGATATCAATATTGTAAATGAAACTGCTTTGGTTCAAGCTGGGGCTACACTTGGTGAACTTTATTATAAAATAGCCAATGCAAGCAAACTCTTAGGCTTCCCGGCCGGGGTCTGCCCTACTGTTGGCATTGGTGGGCACATTAGTGGAGGTGGCTACGGGAACATGATGAGAAAGTATGGCCTCTCAGTGGACAACGTGATTGATGCAACACTAGTTGATGTCAATGGCAAAATCCTGAACAGGAAGGCAATGGGAGAGGATCTCTTTTGGGCCCTTCGAGGCGGCGGAGGAGCAAGCTTCGGAGTCATCCTGTCATGGACAATCAAGCTGGTTCCTGTTCCGGAAACAGTCACTGTATTCGAGATAAATAAGACACCTGAGCAAGGTGCAATCGATGTTGTTCTCAAGTGGCAAGAAGTCGCATACAAGCTCCCTGAAGACATTTTCATTAGGGCAATGCACGAAGTTGTGAATGGAAGCAAAAAGGGTGAGAAGACCATTTTGGTTCATTTCATCGGTTTCTATCTAGGAAAGGCTGATGATCTTATTCCATTTCTAAATCAAAGCTTTCCTGAATTGGGATTGACTCTGAAGGACTGCCATGAGATGAGTTGGATAGAGTCCAGAGTGATTTGGGCAGCTTTCCCTAATGGAACCTCTATTGATGTATTACTCGACAGGCCGACACAATTAGTACAAATCTCCTCTAAAAGCAAATCCGATTATGTGAAGAATGTGATCCCAAAGGAGGGTTTGAAAAAAATATGGAAGAAGATGATTGATGTTGGGAGCCCGCGTATGTATATGCAATGGAACCCTTATGGAGGAAGAATGAGTGAAATTTCGGAATCCGAAACTCCATTTCCACATAGAGCTGGGAACCTATTCAAGATTCAATATGTTGCGGAATGGGAGGAAAAGGGAATTGAGGCCAGCCAGCGTTACATAAACAGGTTAAGAGACTTGTATGCATTAATGGCTTCTTATGTCTCCAATGGCCCCAGAGAGGCATTTATCAACTACAGAGATCTTGACATTGGGAATAGTACAAGCAATGAAACAAGCTTCAGAGATGCTAAAATTTACGGGGAAAAGTATTTCAAGGGAAATTTTCAAAGGTTGGTGGAGGTGAAGTCACAAGTTGACCCTGATAATTTCTTCAAAAATGAACAAAGTATTCCACCCAAATATATGTAGTCAATCAAAGAAGCTTAAAGTGCCAAACGAAAAAGAATGGAGAGATAGGATTGGAATTTATTTTAGTCAGAATGTCAAAGACTTACTAGTAACTAGTAATAAAATTGGTCTTCATATTCTGTTCCTAATTAAGATTTCATTTTTATTACTAATCCTAAATAAGTAATGTCACACTTAATATCTCACTCATAGAATTTGATATGATATAAACTGATGTTACATAATTTTGTGATCATTGTATTATCTATTTTAATTAATAAAATAACATTTATATATCCAATTACATCATAGTATACAGTTTGTATAGATAAGTTTTTATAAAACTTTATAAACACATAGTATCATTCATACTCTGAATATCTACATTTTGAATTAAAAAAGAAAAATCAATCATACTACCCCCAACAAGAATGTATGAGATAAATTATTTCAATACTGGGATTAGAAAAATGAAAAGCAAAAATAAAACATTTTTGAGTAAAGTTTTTGTGTTTGTATTTTTCAATTAATATAAAAATCCAAGAAATAAAAAGGTGTCCATCCATACATTAATGGGACCTAGACTTTTGGTCCTTTGGATATATTTTCTCCCAACTTTGACTTTCTTACCTGAGCAGCAGGCTAGGAAGTTTCAATAAAATACCAAATTTTTTTAAATAAATTTATATTTATTATTTCCTACTTAGAAATTGTGACATTAAAGCAATTGACCCTTAAATTGATAAAAGCCTTAAAAAAGGAAAGATAAAAAATGTTCCAAATTTAAGTATAGATTGTAAAAATAATATTGTCCATGAAAATTTGTATGTTATAACCCTCTGTCAAGTATATAGGACATTATCCTCATATGTACTTCTATTAAACATTCATGTTAGTAATATATATAACACTTATAGTGGTTTTAATGGAGACTATATACTTCAAACACATCAATTAGTCTCCAAGCCAATCTTATAAGTCATAACTACTATCTTAAGTTTCACGAGATTAGATTTCCTAAGATTTCATATCATCATATAGGTCATGGTTGCTCCAATTTGAATTCTAAAAATGGCCAACTGTCAATAATTTCATTTAATTTTATGATGATAGGCTGTAATCCTCAAGAATCCAATTATCTGTGCACGGCGAGAATTCGTATTGTTGTACATCATCTTGTGAGATGCATAGTACATATAAGATATGATGTTATACAAATTGACATGTAGTGAGAAAAATCATACATCAATGATCATTTATTCATGCTAAATGAAAAAACAAAAGAAGGAACAAAATTAAACAAATTTTAACGTGAATTTGCCTTCTTTTTAGATCTAAATTTCCCGAAATTTTCAAGGGTCTATAAATACATTTCAAGCCACATATGTCTTAATTTTTTTATTCCATATTTCTTTTATTATCAATCATTGTCACATTCACTCATTTGGATATATTTTTTTATTATAAATATATTATCTCATTCAAATCAAACACCCCATGTAGAGAAGAGATAACTCTCAACAGGCATTTGGCTTGCAGCATAGGGTAGTATTTTATAACATGAATTGGATTTCCTGCGATTGGTGTTGCTTTGCCAACAGATTGGATATATAGCATTGTTCCACATATAGCCTGCATAGAGAATGCGTTAGTTCTCTTAGTGGCTATTGGGTATGCAGTAATGTAGACTTGGTAATGGAAATATGAATCCTAGCCCTTTGTTTGGTTTGCATTTTAATTATTGTAACTCGATCATCTTTAATTTTCCATGGGTTTCAGATTACCCATTTGTTGGGGTGATCTCATACTCCTCAAACACTTGAGTTTAGGATTACAGGGTGTCCTAAACCCACGCCTCTACAGAGAGAAAAGAAAAAGGAACCTTCCTCAGCCTCCTCCTCCCTTACCTACCCTTCACCTCTTCCTCCCCTACCGCCCTCCAGTGCCTCATCCTCCTCCTCCTTCAAGCTCCCTCTCTCCACCTCCTCCTCTTCCTCCCTCACCCTCCCTTTATTGGAAATTGAAGTCTATTTCAATCTGAATTTATGCTTATTACAGGGAAGATTATGAGTTGTTTTAATTTGTTGGGTTGTGTTACTTTAATTGATTTTGATGATACCTAGTTAATTCACATCTCTTTTTGGCGTTGATTTTGAAGACTAGGAGTTGTTTTAATTTTTGGGTTGTGTAATGGTAGGGTTTTGCTAATGGTGCTGGTGCCAAATATGTGGCTTGCAGAGGAAAAAGTACAGGAGGCGACCATGGTAGAGGTGCTGCAAGAGGAGGAGGTGGTGGAAGCAGTGGCGTTGACAGAGGCAGTGCTAATGCTGGAGAACCAAAAGGAGTTTTTTTTTATTTTCTAGGTTGACTGAACCGTAGGTTTTTTTGTAGATTAAAGGAAAAAAAAGGTTTTTGATTTTCTGGATTTTGAATGGGTTTGTAGGTTTTCAGCAAAATCTAGTTCTTTTTTTTTTCTGTTTTAACATGATTATAGTTTTTTTAATTGTGTTATTATTTTGATCAAATATAAGAAAAAAAAAATACAAAAGTGGCTGGAAATGGCATCCTACATTATGACATTTTTTTTTTATACAACCAAATACAGTAATTTGATTACTTTATGAAGTAACAATAAGATTCCTATGACTAACTAAATACAGTAATATTAGTTTCTTAGACATCAGATTTTCATATTCCACTTTATCAAGAACGTAAATCCCATTCCTATGAAACTAAACTTTCATACCAAATGGCCTCTAAAAGTTAACATTCTTTACAGGTTAATGCTGGATAAGGGAATTGTTGCAACTGATGCTTTATTAATTTTTTAAAAAATCAAATATTTTTTAAAATAAATTATATTAATAAATAAATTCTATAATTTAAAATTCTATAATTAATTATATATTACTAATTTCATAATAAGAAATTTTAAAATATAAATTAAAAATATTATACATTTAACTTTTATTCATATTTATTTAATCAATCCAAATAAAATATGAATTCATTTGATTATAATTTTGTTTAACCAATACTATACTAAATACAATATAATATTTATATTTTATATAAATATATCATATTACATCTCATCTTATCCAATCCCAAGTAACTAATATAATACAATACGGTGTATCAAACACACACACTATATCTTTGAATTATGATTTGGTGACATCTGTTACTTTAGAAAAACCTTTCATGGGGTATTGGGCCGAGTGGCTTGATTCTTTGGGCCTAGCACCTTCAACTAGCAAGTCTCTTGTGTTGACCACTGACCGGACCTCAGGAGTCCACTGTTATACACGCAAATATTAAAGTCCATGGGCCACAAAATCAAATTTAATTAGCTTTTCTATTTGATTTGTTTGTCCGGTTAAGAGAGCATTAAGAAAAACTAAATTGTATACGAAGTGGGTTACTGCTCATAAAATAAAAGAAAATTTTCCATGAAAGCGTAAGCCAGCTACTGAACATTACTCTCTTCTAATTTATTCGGCGCATAAATTCCGGTTTAAGCATGTGACAGTGTTTGGTAGTCATGCTGATCTGGGCTCAGAATATTGCAAAGAGGTGATTTACTGATTTTTTAATCTCTTTCGGTACAATTAAGTAACAGAGTAACTGAGAATATTGTTTCATCATCAAATATATAGGCATAATCTCTCCTATTTGAGTGATAAAAAAATTAGTCAATCAATTAAATAAATAATCAATGAGGTCAACCATCAAACTTTCCTTGGAACTTAATTATGAAGAGTTTTAACTCTCTTACGCTCTTTACGGCTTCAATAATATTTTTGCTTTCAATGTCATAGGCAACTGCAGATCATCCTGCTCTTAACACATGGCTCTCCAATGTTTGCCAAATTACACTCAGCCTTCTAATCCCACCTTTGAGTTCATTTACACCCCCAAAAATTCATCATTTCAATCTGTTCTGGTGGAATATATCTAAAATCGGAGATTTTTGCCTCCTGCAAAACTAAAACCACTGGCTATCATAGCAGCCAAGCATAAGTTCCATGTCCAGGTAACTGTTCTTTGTGCCAAATATCATGGCTTGCTGATCCAAATCAGAAGTGAAGGTCATGATTACGAGGCCCTTTCCTATTAATCAAATGTCCCATTTGTCAATCTTGACATGTTCAATCTAAGATCGATATCCATATTGAAAATGAAACTGCATTGGTTCAAGCTGGGGCTACACTTGGTGAACTTTATTATAAAATTTCCAATGCAAGCAAAATCCTTGGCTTCCCAGCCGGGGCCTGCCCTAACGTTGGCATTGGTGGGCAAGAGGTGGCTACGGGAACATGATGAGAAAATATGGCCTCTCAGTGGACAATGTCATTGATGCAACACTAGTTGATGTCAATGGCAAAATCCTGAACAGAAAGGCAATGGGACAGGATCTCTTTTGGGCCATTCGAGGCGACGGAGAAGCAAGCTTCGGAGTCATCCTTTCATGGACAATCAAGCTGGTTCCTGTTCCGGAGACAGTCACTCTATTCAAGATAAATAACACACTTGAGCAAGGTGCAGTCGATGTTGTTCTTAGGTGGCAAGAAGTAGCATACAAGCTTCCTGAAGACATTTTCATTAGGGCAATGCACGAAGCTGTGAATGGAAGCAAAAAGGGTGAGAAGACCATTTCGGTTGATTTCATCCGTTTCTATCTAGGAAAAGCTGATGATTTTATTCCATTGCTAAATCAAAGCTTTCCTGAATTGGGATTGACTCTGAAGGACTGCCATGAGATGAGTTGGATAGAGTCCAGAGTGTTGTGGGCAGATTTCCCTAATGGAACCTCTATTGATCTATTATTCGGCAGGCCGATCCAAATACAATTCTTCTCTAAAAACAAATCCGATTGTGTGAACAAAGTGATTCCAAAGGAGGGTTTGAAAAAAATATGGAAGAAGATGATTGATGTTTGGAGTACGTACATGGAATGGAGCCCTCATGGGGGAAGAATGAGCGGAATTTTTGAATCTGAAACTCCATTTCCTCATAGAGCAGGAAGCCTATACAAGATTCAGTATGTTGCGTTATGGGAGGAAAAGGGAATTGAGGTCAGCCAGCTTTACATAAACAGGTTAAGAGACTTGCAAGCATTAATGGCATCTTATGTTTCCAATGGCCCTAGAGGTTGATTCATCAACTACAGAGATCTTGACATTGGCAATAGTACAAGCAATGAAGCAAGCTTCAGAGATGCTAAAATTTATGGGGAAAAGTATTTCAAGGGAAATTTTCGAAGGTTGGTGGAGGTGAAGTCACAAGTTGACCCTGATAATTTCTTCAAAAATGGACAAAGTATTCCACTCAAATATATGTAGTCAATCAAAGAAGCTCAAAGTGCAAAGGAAAAAGAATGGAGAGATGGAATTGGAATTTATTTTAACAAGGATGTCAAAGATTTTATTAGTAATTACTAATAAAATTGATCTTAATATGCAGTAGCTAATTAAGATTTCATTTTTTTTTATGCTAAACGAGTGATGTTACATTTACTATCTCACTTAGAGAATTTGATATAAATTGATGTTATACATAATTTGTGATGACCATCTTATTTATTTTAATTAATGTAATAACATTTATATATCCAATTACATCACAGTATATATTTTACAAAGACAAATTTTTATAAAAAGTTTAAACATGGAGTATTATTCATCCATTGTATATCTACTTTTGCAATTAAAAAAGGAAAATCAACAAGACTACCCCAAAAGCAGGGATGTTCATGATAAATTATTTCATTACTAGGATTAGAAAAATAAAAAAGCACAGGCAAACCATTTTGTGCAAAGTTCTTTTGTGTGCATGTTTTTCAATTTATATAAAAATCCGAGAACTTAAAAAAAAAAAGTGACCATCCATGCATTAATGAGACTTAGACTTTTGGTGCTCTGAATACATTTTCTCCTCACTTTGTCTTTCTTACCTGAACAGGTTCGGGATTTTCAATAAAATATCAAAATAATTATTTTAAGTAATTTATATTTATTATTTCCTAATTACAAGATGCGAAAAAAAGCAATTAATCGTTAAAGTCGCAAAAACCTTAACAAGAAAGGAAAAATTAAAAAAATACTCCAAATTTTAAGTATAGATTACAAAAAGGATCTTATCTCTTAAAATTTGATGCCATAAACATCTCTTATCAGATATTTGTTAAGCATAGCCAGACGCAAATTTAGGAATAGAGTCATTTATCAAATGAGCCTCTAATTTGATTCTAGTTATGTTCTAAATTTTCACTTTTTTTAATTATAAAAAAATAACATTGAAGCAAAGCGAAAACGTCTTCTTCTCTCATCATCTTCGTTAACTTGTTTCAGTTCACTGTAAGTTTTTATCTCTCTCTCAATACCCTCAAAGCACACGCTTCAACATAATAATCGGCTTTGGATGCAAATATTGTTTTTCTTAGAAAAAGAAAGGCGGGTTTGCTTTTTATTGCATTCCCCGTTAAGAATTTCGATAAAATGCCCCAGAGAAAACTAGTACTGTTATTTTGTCAGTAAGTACTTCTTTTGGTCAGTCGGCCTGTTGGGTTGAAGAAGTTAATCCTTGAATCTTGTATCATTGTTATTTGATTGTTGTTTCAGTTTACTTATCATTGGAGATATTTTTCTTTCTTGCTAAGGAATGTTGGTTGCTTTTATTATGAAGATCAAGTGTAATTGAAAACTTTTTCTCATTGGTTGTAGAGCTAGAATTTGTATTAGAGCTCGCGTTCTTGAAGTGAAGAGTGGGAGGATGATGAATTTTGGAGAGTCTTCAAATGCTAAGTTTGAGGTGGAGACATTTGATGGAAGGATTAACTTTGAATTGGGGAAAGCTCGTGTGTTAAATGTGTTGAAACAACATCGCTTGGATAAAGCATTAAAGGGCAAAACGGCAGAGATGTCTGATGATGACTGGGAAGAGCATGATCTGCAAGTATGTAGTTCAATTCGTTTGTGTTTGACGAAAGGGATTTTATCTCATGTGGTAAGGGAGAAGTCAGAAGAAGGAGGGTACATCTATGGATGATCATGTTAATGAATTCGATCGATTAGTAACTGAATTGTTGGATATGGAGGAGTTTATTGATGATGAAAAGAAAGCCTTTTCACTCTTGGTTTCACTTCCAGGCCATTTGGTAAATACAATCTGTTATGGAAGAAAACCATAAGGTACAATAAAGAAAGAGAAGCTTTACTCAAACATGCTTCCCATCAGAGTCGGTTATCCCTCTTAAAACAATTATTGGGTTTTAGGATGAAGAAAGGCACATCTATGAATGACCATGTCAGTGACTTCAATCAATTAGTTCACAAGTTGTTGGATATGGCTGAGGTCATTGAGGATGAAAGGAAAGTCTTTTTACTCTTGGTTTCACTTCCAGTCAAGTATGACCATTTGGCGACTACAATCTTATACGGGAGGAAGAACATTGGGTACAAAGTGCAGTTTTAGTTTAACATGATTCATGAAGAAAGTTTTCAAGTTCAAGCATCAATGCACGAGGTGGAGGCTTGGTGGGTAGAGGAAGGTCAGAGAACAAGATCAAAGACAAAGGAAGTTGGAGC
>SNVD02002978.1:0-122500 GCA_013180625.2 Boswellia sacra | reverse complement strand
CTTGCACGTACGCTTGTTGCTCGGTCATCAAAATTAACGAAATTGAGGTTTGAGGGAAGGAATCACAACTTGAGGGAAGGAGTTTCCACTACCATGCGAGATTTGAAAGGCAATATAAGAGATTGAGAAAATTAGGGATTTGAGAGGGAGGCATGAGATAGAGCAAAAGAGAGAAGTGGGAGAGAGGACTGCCAAAAAAGAGAGTTTATAAAATATAATAATTACATAATAAAAATGTTTTTTTTACTGCGGGCCTCCAAAAACACAGTAAAACTCGTAACTTCTACTGTGGGTGTGGTGACCTGCCACAAAATGTTAACTTTTACCGCATTTTTTTAAGCCCGCGGTAAATAAGTGCAGTACAAGCCCTGTTTTGTAGTAGTGCAAATCAGATACCTCTTAAATGATCTTCCAATGTGATCCGCCTTATATGTATGTCCAAACTCCCACAACTCACATCCACGCATATTTGTTTAAAGTATTTTTTTTTTCATCAGAATATTGTCTATAATTTTCGTTTAAAACTTAGTAGAGTACAAAATACGAGAATTTGTCATGTATTCTAACTTTGCTTATTGGTGGCTTTGGCCAGCAGAACTTAATCACTATGAAGCTTATCTTTGAACAAAATCCTCCAAAATTAGGGGAAGCACTTCGTACAGGTCAAAAAATAAAAAAAGAAACGATTATGCATCCAGAGGACGTGGGTTCTGTTGATAACCAAGTTGCAGCTTCCACAAATGTAGATGATAAGGCATGTCTTGATGCCATGCTTTTCAGCAACTCTATTGTCTTTCCCATGGTCCTTAATGCAACTTTATCATGGATAAAGCAAGCCTTGGTGCTTACATTTCAGCCTCTGCTATCGCATCTCAGCTACCTACGCAGAACCCACAAGCACCTTCTATGCTTGGTCGCATGCTGCGTTTGTTCGTTGGCCATTCACTCCTTACTTCCTGTTTGAACACTTTTGAAGATGGAAGAGTTGCGAATCTTTATGGTCTCACACTTGCCTCAAAATTGCTAATTCTCAAAATTAATGGTGAAGTGAGCTTGTCTCACCTATCAGCGCTTACCCACCACCCAACAGTGCTGCAAGCTTGGTATGCAGTGAAGAAACCTCGAGAAAAACGTTTTTCAAGACTAGTTTTGTAGCTGTTTTTGTTTTCTAGTACTTGATCGAGTTGCATATACATTTCTTGTGTTTTCTATGTATAGGTTGCATTTGAAGGATCTCATTCTTGAAGGTGGAAGTGACATCTTTAAGAGGGCTCATTGAATGTCCCAGTTCCAGTACATGAGCAACGATCTAACTTACAACAATGTTTTCAATCAGGCAATGGCTGGAATGTGACATCCCCAAACTAGCATGTAACTATAGCATTATTTTGTTTTAAGTGCATGCATATTGTATATATGTGTATTCAAGTATTGTGATAAAAGAAATCAAAGTTAGGGGTCTATGAAAATTTTGCAACTAAAGGCCCTAATGTGTAAAAATACATAAATGCGCACACACACACACACACACACACACACACACAGACACACACACACACAGAGGTTTAGGCTTCTCTAGAGATTTCATTTCTCTTCTTTAAGCAAAAACCCCCAACCCACTTGGCTGCCCAAAGCTTTGAAAGAGAAAGAAGAAGAAGTAGAAGGAAGAGGTAAGGATAAATTATTGAGTCAGAAGGTGGGTTATGGTAGTGGCATGTTATGTGTATTGTGAAACATGTTAGAAATCATAATTTATAATTGGCTTATGAAAGATTCTAAAGTTTGGGTGATGCTAGAAAGGCCAAAATTGATGCCTAAGCCAAAAATCTTGCAGGGCTTTTGTACTGAGCAGTCATGAGTCAGAAAATTCTTAAAAATTTTATAGGCATGTTTTGGCTCTGAAATTCTTATAGGATGAACTAGACATATTTAGAAGTATATAGAATTTTGAATAACCTAAAATTTCGTAGTATACGAGTTTTAGTGAATTTTTGAATGTGTTGGATCGAAATTGGTCATCCCTTATTTTGAAACAGAGCATGGGGGGAGGAATTTTATATGAGGGGCTTATCCTTCATGAAAACCCCTCATTTTTGGTGTAGAAAATATTGAACATGATTGCTTCCTTTTAAAATGAAAATTTTCATAGCTTTTGGAGCTTTGTATGAATTGTTATGATTTTTCAAAGTTGGGTTTGTGAAATTGAGATTTCCAACCTACAAAATAGAAAAACCAAAATAAATTGCTTTTAACCAACCTAAACTCATTGAAAAGCTGTGATATTTGATGAGATTTCTTTTATATGTGTATTTTAATAGACTAAAAATTTGTGTAAAGATTTGATCATTATTGAGGTTTACATAATTTTTCAAAGTAGTACTGTTCAGTTTGAAAGGCCTGTAAGCAGAATTTCTATATGGACAAAACTAAGAGATTTTAAGGGACATTTGAACCCATCTTAATTTGATAAATTTCATAGGATATTATATATGTGTTTTGTTGATATCCATAATTTTTTGTAAGGATTGGGACAAGCATCATCCTTCTATAAATCATTCAAGTAGATGGGTGCAGTGTTGAGTAGTGAACTAGTCACTTTGAGTTATTGTGTGTCATGATACTTATGAAAATTTTGACGATTTTTAGGTTGAAATAAGGATCTTGCTGTGAAGTCTAATTAAGTAAGTTAGACTCTTATGAGGACAAATAGATGAATTTCATTTATGAGATGTGTTTGATTTTATGTGCTTATGTATGTATATGAGTTATATTTGGTTAATCTACTATGAAGGTTACCTAATGAAAATGCAAAGGTTGCCATGTGCATGTGAACTTTGGTGTGAAATGGCATAAATAATGGATGCCAATGAAGTACTTTGTGTGTATAAAAATGCCACGAATAGGATGTGAATGGAAATTGAAATGTGATCATGAGCATATGGACTATAATGTAATGGCTTGATTATGATGTGACAATGAGATTATAGGCATGTGAAAATGGAATTCATGCCTAATACCTTAGGACACATCTTTTTTATGTGGTAGGCATATATATTTTATGTCATGTATAGACATTTGTGAATGTGTTAAGTCATTAATGGCGATGTATAACGGGTGACTAGTGACCAAAATGGATATACCATTAATGACAATACGTAACAGGTGACTAATGAGCACTTAGGTATACTATTGACAGTGATACATAACAGTTAATATATCTCTTATGAATAATTGATGAAAAATGTGTCACCGACGATGATACGTAACAGGTGACTAGTGGCCTACGAGATATGTTATTAACAGTGATACGTAACGGATGACAAACTCTCAGAAAATTATTATTTAAAATATTGGTCACTGACAGCGATACGTAACGGGTGACTAGGTCATTCGGAGATACTACAGATGGCGATACGTAACAGGCAGTGTACTCTTTAAAATGAATAGCAAAAATTTCCTTGACGATGATACATAACGAATGAAATGTTTCGAATATATTGGATGAAAAGTCCTATCATGAATGATAAGATAGTGTCCTTAAAAGTTTGTTTCCTAAATGTGTTTAAGATACGTAAAACAAGACTTGTGTGGATGATGTGAGCTAAATAAAAAGGCTTAAGTATGGTGTGCAGACAGAGAGGTTACGTTAGAGCGTCGTATGGATTACGCAGAAGGACAACCCTCTGCCGACTTAAATGTTCTAGACAGAAACTCTGCACAAGTGTAGTGTATATGACGCAGAAGCACAATTACTCATCGACTTGAAAAGTTCTGACACAAAAAATTGGCATAGTCGCACAATATGAATGGCATAGGAATGCCAACCTTTGACTAGAAATCAGTTTGAAAATTGAGATTTGGCATTCTTGCATTGAATCCCTCACGAAAAAGCATGATCCATGTTCCTTAGGCACTATTCATATGACTTGAGGACTAATCATTAACTACTTCTGTGATGAGAAATGAATGTGTATCCGATTTATCTTGTTTTATTTTGCATAGTACATCGTTATTTCTTAGTTCTAGTTGCTCACTAAGTTTTATACCTACTAGTCTATTGTGTGTCTCAGGTAATCGATAGGTTACAAAGTATTGGAGGATTTTGGCATACAGTGTTCCCTTGGCAACTTTTGGTACATTGCAACATTATCGTTTTTCTGTGTTAATCATTATTTTGATTCTTTTTGGTTGTAGTAGCATGTATTATTATATTGTGGTTTGAAAATTTAGGAACACTAGATTTTTTTGAAACATTAGTAATGCAATAGCTATAGTTTCCCTTAAATTTCCTTGAATGAATGTTATAGTTACATTCTAGACCTTTTAGGGTACGGGGTGTGACACGGAACGTCTCTATTAATCATGAAGGGGATTTTAGACATATACAGAGGATGCTAGGGACTTGTATCATTGGTTGATATTGTTAGGGAAACTGGCTTATGCCTCCACATGATCACCTCCAAGTACCCTTCTCTTAAAGGCATCAACTATGATTTGCCTCATATGATAAAAAGCACACCTTCTTATCCAGGTACTAATCATATTTGATACTTGCAAGTGTAAACTTTGTAGCATTTACTATTTGCATTTCATGGAAAATTTTGTACAATTTTAAAGCCTCTGCATAGATATTGAACATGTTAGAGGAGATATATTCGCGAGTGTCCCAAAAATTGATGCAATTATAATTAAGGTTTCTTCTACTTGTGTAAGATAAATAATTTATCTGTTGAAATTCTCATTTTTTTTCTTTGCAGGATACATGTCACCATTGGAGTAATAAGATTTGCATAAAGCTTTTAAAGAACTGCTGTGAAGAACTACCAGTGAATGGAAAATTGATTATTATAAGTAAAATATTGCTAGATTAACTCGAGCCAAGTAAGACCTCTATGATTTTTTCTAGACTTGACAATTTATACAACCTTATGGGAAAAAAAGGACAGTGAAAGAGTTTGAAAACCTGTACAAGATAGCAGGATTTTCAAACTTTCAAGTTGTCAATGTTGGTCACGGTGTTCGGGCTGTCATAGAATCTGACAAGTAATCAAGAACATGTATAAGAGTGTTCTTCAGAAAAAAAATGATGATGTTGATTTATAGGGTCATGGAAATTTTCATAGACCCGACTGATATTATGCTGTTGAAAGCAGTATTGATCATCACTACAATCACAACTTCAATTGATTGATCTTTTTATTACAAAGAGAGAGAGATAATCAAAAGTTGTTGCTCTCACACATATTTTGCTGCTCTTTGCCATTAAATCTTAAGAAAACATTTCATATTCTTGATCATAAGAGTGATGCCACAAACAGTTTCAAAGTATTATTTGATTGACAACATATTTCATAGTTTAAATCATTAGTTGTATTGTTCAATTTGTACTTATAGATTCCCACATAGTATTACTTCGTGAATATATACAAAATCGGTTGATGTACATAGTATTGAAAGGAATGCACTCAGAGCCACGTATTAAATTTTGTTTTTGCATAATCGATATTTTTATTCCTTTTTTATTCTAATAATCAGTTATAAAATTATGTTTGCTCAAAAGTAAAAGCTACGATCAAAGAAAATCTTTATTGTTGTAGAAAGTTTTTTGGAAATTATCACACTCTATATGCCATATGTTCAGACTGTAATTATAAGCAGTCATTTAAAAATAGACTTAGATATTTATTTCAAAAATTCTTTTAATTTATACAAACAACAATAGACTTAGATATTTATTTCAAAAATAGACTTATATATATATATATATATATATATATATATATATATATATATATACAAACAACAATCAAAAAATATTTCTACAATGGATGATCACAAAATAATGCTACAACGGTCTGTAGTTGTCAAGGGAACTCTGTTAATATTGCCAACAGTCCTCCGTCTACCTCCACATCTACTGTTCACTTGAGGTACATAATAAATTTAATGAGTAAAACTCAGTAAGTAAGCTAAATGAATATGGTATAGTGTTCAATAACAATGATAATTGGGTTACAATGCGAATACTGTTTATTTCTTAGGATACAAGTAAGCAATAACTTATTAATCAAGTTAGAAAACAATAAACATTGTGCAGGGTTCGTGATCCTACGCAAAAGAATCTGTACAACGGTGCCAAGTTTCTGATTTGTAGTCGTTTTTAGTATTCCAACTTAGCGCACCTGTGCCAACTCACTATCTAGACCTCTTTAGGTCGGTTAAAGATACGCTCCTATGCCAATTAATGGTGCTTCTGTGCCAATTCTGTATTATTGGCCAAATTCTTAGACCATTTGCTGACTTAACCAATCACACTTCTATTTTCATAATTACCTGTCTAAGGCCATGACACATTCTTATTCACTCTCACATAAGTAAACTCACTTCATACACATTCTTTTCAAGTCATCACATCCCCATGTACATTCATAAATATATAAATCATTCACACATAAGCCTTCCATAAGCCAACCACATTATTCATATAAATATCCATACATAAATACGCATTTCATTTCAATGAACATTGGGGACTCACATTGCCTGTATCGTATGAGTGACACATACATCATGTCTATTTCACCTAATTCGGAAGCTTCCACGGTGCTTATCACATACACTTAGGAAATAATGCTTTTTGATTAAGGTATCACTTATCATTTCACATTCATAATCACATATATGGACCCATATCATATAACCACCTATCGATGGCATCTGTAGGCAAGGTATCACCTCAGTGAATATTTCTCACATTGCACGAGTCCGCCATCACCCGAAGATGATAGCCACTATAGTCTTACTGGACTCTATTCTGCCACACAGAACATATACACATAAATGCCTACACTTGAAATAACTCAAGGTTAATATGACAATTCAGACGATACCAGGCCCATGCTACCGCATCCCATATAGAGATTCACATGGTCCAGACCTCCCCTTAAGCTATAAGAGTTAAGCAGAGTTAAGCATCCTAAGTAAGGTTTGACATGTCATTCATCTATCATAATTCAATTTTGATCACATAAACGAAACTCTATGTTAATCCAACACAAGTAACACAATTAAATCACCTTAATACTAGCATTTAACAACATCACATTACACAATATCACAAGTAACATAGCATAATTTATTGTGACCTTAGAATGGTTAGCTTACTTACCTTATGAAGCTCCGTTGCCGATTCTTGAGTTTAACCTAAAAATAAAACAAAATCTCTTAAAGGGTCACCATACTCCTTGGCAAAATAATCCCCTTTTTGGCTCTATTTTTTTATATATACTCAATTAAACAATTTCTAGCAAGCAGTTGGCTATTCCAAATTCCACACAAATTCATAGACAACATTTATGCTCATACAACATGTCTCCTTAAAATTTTTAGAGCAAAACAAGGTCATATGCCCTCTTAAAAACACTTAGTTCATCACCCTAGCATTTCTATCAATGTATCCCTCTCACTGAGCTATAGAGCTTTAAAACTTTATAGAATTTTCAATCCTAGTCAAATGGATACAAAATTTTTCATGATGGTACATAACACATACAAATACCACCATATCAAAAATGATATCTTTTTAAGGGGTTCATTCAAATTCAATCATTTTCACTTGTACTATTTTGACAACTAAAATTTTTAGTTTTACCAGCCCAATTTTAAAAATTCACAATAATTTATACAAAGCTCCAAATACAATGAAAATTTACAGTCCCATAGAAAACATGTAAAAAGAATTTCAAACCAAAAATCAAGCATTTTTACAAAGATTTGTCCCCTCAACTAATTTCATTCCCCTTACTTTATTTTTTAAAACAAGGGAAATGTGAATTTCGGGCTAGAAGTTCAAAAAATTCACTAAAAATCATATACTTTGAATTTTTGAGTAATTCCAATTTTTATATACTCCTAGGAATGTCTGGTTTCATCAGTAAAATTTTCAAAACCAGAGAACATTCCTATAATTTTTAGGAATTTTTGTACTACTCACTGTTCAGTGTAAGAACATTGCAAAGTTTAAGCTCAATTCAAATTTCTAACTTTGTATCGTCATCCACCTGCTTAGTTCCCTCCAAATCTCATTCTATATCATGTTTCCACATAAATTCCAAGCATATATGACATCAGACATCATAACTCACATCATAACACAAGAAATTCTTGCAAATATATAGATAATAACACAAGGATTCTAATGAGGTGTTTGATTCTTACCTCTTCCTTTCTTTCCTTGAATCCTTGATGATTTTTGTGAGGAGAATTGAGAGAAAAGGGCTGGAACTCTTTGTGAGCAAAAGGGGGAAAATGGTAGAATCCTAGAGGGTACCATTTATACATGGATAAACATGCTACAAAATTCCCTTTTTAGTCCTTATTCTCCTTATTCTTTGAATTTAGCCCTTCAATCTTTTCTTTATAGCACTACTACTTAAATACATCACACACACATTAACACACATGTATCCATTGTAAATAATACCATGAACCGTACAAAATTCTGGATGTTACAAAAACACTCTTCACCCACACTCTCACTAAAATGATTCAATGACAGCCCAAACACCGTAAACAAAATAAATGACCTGAAAGTTCAAAAATCCAGCTTCCTTGCATAAGGCCTCGAATTCTTTTTCTATTCTCTCTTTGCCTCAAGGTAGGATAGACATGAAATTGTCGAGCCATGAAACATACTTAGAGGCCTTGCTTCACTCAGGTTTTTCTAGCAATATAGTTGTTATAATGATCAGTTTTCCATTAATTGGTAGCACTTCGTAGCAAATTTTTATAAGTTTTATGCAATTCTCATCATTCCAGTTGTGACCTGTGTCTTGGAAAAAATGCAAACAAATTTTCAGTCAATAAAATTTTGATAATATATATATATATATATATATATATATATATATATAGAGAGAGAGAGAGAGAGAGAGAGAGAGAGAAAGAGAGAGAGAGAGAGAGAGAGGAATCTTTTGATCACAAGGTTTTTGACATAAAATTAAATACAATTTTTTAATCATTGATCTACAAAATCTAGTGACTGAGATGAGTGATGAGTTGGCAGCATTAAATGCAACTATTTGACTTTTAATCTCAACCATTGGATTCTATGAGACAAATGATTAGAAATTTGTGTCAATAAATTATGTCAAAATTTTGTGTTAAAATATCCCCTCCCATTAATTGCATCTGCGGTTGGGACGGCAGAAAACATATCTGCTCCAGCATGTTCAATTCTGGTAAAATTAATATTGTTGTTTGCTTTAAAATCGTGAAGAATTTAAAAATAAAAAAAATTACCAACTTGTTTAAGTATTGGACCCAAATTTTCTCCTAATATTTTGATCTGAGCAAATTTCATGGAAATCATTGATGGTTGATGGGAATAACTATTAGAGAATATTGAGTTAAATCTCAAACCATACATGCATATTTATTAAACTCCACTCATCGAAAGATCTTTCAGAACTCAGAAAAGGATTCTAATTCTTGTTAGTGGTGCAGTGGTGTGTGCTAGCTGCACTCAACATATAGCTTTCGGAAAATTAAAATATATCTTCAGGATTCCAAACTCTATCATGTTTTGGAGAAGCATATTGATATAATAGAATAATACCGGGATAAGAAGGTGCGCTTTGTGTCACCTGAGGTAAGTCATAGTTGACGCCCTTAATGGAAGGGTACTTAGAGACGACCATGTGGAGGCAGAGGCCAATTCCGCCATCAACATCAACCAATGATGAAAGCCCCTCGAATCCTTTGTATTTGTCTAGAATCTCCCTCATGCTTATTTGGGATAAAGCAGCCATTGACTGATTGAAAATATTGTTGAAATTTGGATCGTTGTTCATGTACTGGTAAATAGACACTCCATGAACTCTGTTGAACAAATCACCAAAACCTTCAAGAATAGCATCCTTCATACGCAGCCTATAGAAATAGGCAACAAGAATTACTAGTAAATTATAAAAGAACTACAAAGGAGAAAACTGAAAACTTAAAAAAAAGAAAGAAAAAAAGTACAAAAGTCGGCTCGAAAGATTTTGCGATGATCTTGAAAATTACCAAACTTGCATCATGGCTTGGTGGAAAACACGAGCCGTCATGTGAGACAAGCTCACTCCACCACTACTTTGAACAAAATATTTGGATAAAGTTGTGAGACCGTAAAGTTTCTCCACTCCACCATCTTCGAGAGTGCGGAAAGAGCAAGTAAGGAGTGGCAAGCCAACAGACGCAGCAAGCGATCTAGCGCAGAAGCTGCATCTGGGTTGTGCGTAAGAAGCTGAGAGGCAACCTCAGAGGCTGAAATGTGAACACCAGGGCCTGCTTTGGTTATGATAGAAAACAGGTCGAGCTCGATTGCTGCGTTCAAAAACATAGGGAAGGCAAGAGATTTGCTGCATAGCAAGGCATCGAGTCATGCTTCATAGTCTTCGTTGCTAGAAAGTGCAACTTGGGTATCAACAGAATCCATGTGATTTAGACCATACACAGAGAGAGAAGAATTAGTGTAATGTTTACTGAACTGAATTTGAAACTACTACATAAGTATTTAAAGATAAAAAAATCACACTATTGCCATGTTAAAACGAACTAATAACAGTTTCTCTCGAGAAATACTTCTGAAGTTGTTCTACTTTTATCAACTCTCAATATCAAACTCAATTTTACAAACTTGTGTAGTATTGTGACATAATTATTGTATCATTCACATTAATCTATGTAATTAATTTCTTAAATTCATTTCTCGAATCATATATAAAATTTTACATTGGTTTGTATAACTGAATTTATATTAAGAGTTTATAAGTATAATTTTATTCATATGTGTGTGTATTTGACACATTACATCTTTGCACATAGTGGTAAGTGGTATATGTCCAATTATGTTTTGTTATGTTTGATAACTTTTTTTCTTTAATTTTTATTTTTTTTATATTTGTTCTAATTTTCTCATTTTTGTCATTCCACTTGCTAAATTCTTATATTAGGTTTCAAAATTATTTATATTTTTTATAAAAATTTAATTATTAAAACTTAATAATAGTCATTAGTGTATATGAATAGAAAAAGGACATCGGTTTATATAATTCCACCATTATATATAATTAATCTTTGTTTAAAGAAAAATCTCATTAAGCCTGGACATTTAGGTCAAAATTAGAATAAATTACCTTTACGGAAATTGATGATTCTGCAAACGTACAAAACATAATATATATTACTGATCTTTTTCACCTTTTGTGTGTTCTCTGATATTTTACATGATTCTCGAAAAGCTATCGGTCCAAATAAAATTCTAGCCATACAAAAATATTTATACCACTAATCTATATAGATTTAATACAGTTTTATTGATGAACAATTGATTATTATATTAATTATTATAATTTTCATTATTTATTATCATTCTTACTCAATCAATGAATTTTTTTCGTCATATTAAATGAAATTGGATGTGTGAGTTAAACATATTTATAATATCATAATTTTATTTTTTAAAATAATAAGTATTTAGTAGTTTAGATATTGTATATATCACTTCTAGAAGTCTTCTATCCATTCATCAATCGAGCAGTGAGTCTTTTATCAGTCTATTTGATGGCAATCCAATTAATTGACCAGAGTGGCTGGAAGAAAGCTTGAATAATAGTCTGCAATTGTGAATTTGTGTTGTAATAAAGAGAAGCAATGGGGACTTAATGAAATTATCCTTGTCCGCTGCCCTTTTTGTGTTCTCTTCCACCATTCTACTCCTACTCACTTCACTAACTCTAGCCAATTTTAGAAAAAATAGTGAACTTAAATCTAAGAAACAATCAACAATCTCTCGGTCCTCTGCTGAAATAGAATATCACGGCGGCAACAACTTGTTGTGAAGTTAGTTGGCTTTGCTACTTACTCGCTGATCTTGGAGTCCAAAACCCTGGGTCAGCATATCCCTACTGTGATAATAAAGCTGCATTACACATTGCCGCTAATCGGATCTTCTGTGAACGCACCAAACACATATAGATTGACTGCCATTTAATTCATGAAGAAGTTCAAAGAGGTCCTGTATTTGTTCGTTTCCACCAGCGATTAGCTGACCTATTTATCAAATCTCTTGGTACAGATGTCTTTTGTGAGTTACTTTGCAAGATGAATGTTCACAATCTGCATATATATGCCATCTTGGGGGGATATTGGAAATCCGGAGATATTGGAGAGAGTAATGCTAGACTTACAACATTCATATAACATGAATTTTACAACATGACGTGGTAACCTACATGACCAAAATTCACTGGAGGAAGAAAAAACAAAAATAGATGATTGAAATTACATCTCCAATAAGATTTTGTCATTCAAGCTATCACGTTATTTTGTAAAAGTCATGTAATATAAATGTTATAAGTCTACATTACTGTATTGGAGATATGGAGTTTTGTCTCATAATATTTGTTTTCTTAGCTATTTTATTTATTTACTCTTTTTTCATATTGTACAAATCATAGTAATATTTGTTTTCCATGTATGTTGTACATTTTTATTCGTGATCTTGCAAAGATCTATATTATGCCATTGTAACTATTCCGCAAGTAATTCAATTTGAGAGTTTTCATCTTTTTTACATTCAATTTTTATCAGCAATAGTAGATGTTTTCTTTATTTTTTATTTTTTTGTCTGCGGCACCAAACTATCCACTTCAAGATAAATCCAACAAAGTAAATGCATTCTTAATTTTCCAAATCCAATTAACTCTAAAGGGATATTTTTATCTGCAACAATATCCTATTCACTTAGTAAGTGTTTTCATTAATATATGGAAAAATAATTATAACATGGTTGCCAAAACTTACTATAGACACTAGAAATCTATCATGAAAATTCAATATAAACGTCTTTCTAGGCATTTAGTTGCCGCTCAACTTTGCTTTCTCATATCTTCTCTTGCATAGAGGAACAGAAAAAAAATGGAGAAAATTACAGTTCAATTCGTTTTGATTGTTTCTTTATTGTTGGGGCTCCTTGTTGGTCAGTCTGTAGCCTTTTCCTATGGCATATGTTACAAGGATTGTCATAATAAATGTTTAGATCATGACGAGGATAAAAAAGAATGTATGGTAGATTGCATAAAAGCCTGCAATTCTCCAACCTCTTCAGAGACTGTCAATAATATCAAAGACACCCAACACTTCAGCAAGCTTGGTTGCATTTCCTCCTTGTGTGACACCCTTAGCATCAAAGAGATCAATCTTGGTAATCGAATTTAAGTAAATTTCCCATCTTTTTCTGCACTAGCTACCCTTAATTACATCACGAACTCATAATTAATTTATTGCTTTTAATTTGTTTCTGCTCAAAGACATTTCCTCAGGTGTTTGAAGAGAAACTGAAAGTGTGTGTGGGTTACTGCTCAAAGACATGTAGTGCCAAGAATAAATCGTCATCGTAAAAGACTTAAATGTTTAGTTTTTTGATGTTTGACATCGGAATCGTTAATAAAGTCTGCGAAATTTTCAGTGGGTTACAATCGCATAAAAAAGTTCAAATGTGCGGTATGATTTTCAGCTTTCATTGAGTGCCTTTCCAATGGAGTGACAAGGGAGAGTTACTAATCTCTCCTAATCTCAACTTATTAAAATAACAAAAAATAATTTATAACCATATCTGAAAAAATATATATATATATATTTATGTTCTCCTACCAAGGAATAATTATTATATCTAACTTTACAATTATTATCATATTATTAGATAATACATAATTTTAATTTTATTGGATGATAAAAATACACACAATACATAAAAATAGATTTTAATTATAATTTGTCATCCAAAACAATACTATGCTACACCGAGTTATATGAAACAGTGATATTATTCAAGTTCATTTTATGCCTGGTATTAATGCAAAGGCAGACAGAAGTAGAAAGTTGGGGGGACCCGGGCCCCTTCTAAAAGTTAAAAATGTTTTCTTGGGCCCCATAGTTTAAATAGAATACTATTATACCCTCACTTAAATTAAAACTTCATATTTGAAATTTTTTTTCCATTTATCTAACCTTGCAAATTTTTTAACCACCTGCCTCATTTGACTCTACCACACATCTTTTTTCCATCCAAACAACATAATTTGTAAACCTATAAGTTTCCCTTATATTTTAGTTATATTTTATTATTTTATTTTAAGCAAAAATTTAATTTTTTAGTTCTTATTTATTTAATTAGTTTAATATAAATTATATCTTGTCACATTTGGTTTTATAGTTTCTAATTATCAATGCAATGTTACTATAAGAATACGAATTCAAGTAATTCTTGGTGAATAATAACAACTAACTCTTTTTCTAATTTTTAGTGAAGTCAAATATTATATATAGCTAGTGAAGAATATTAAGACTTTATATTTTGTTTATTGTATTAGGATTAATTTTTACATTTAAGGTTCATTATGTCCCGTTAATTTGGTGTACCTTTTTTATTTTCTAAGCTTTCTTGTACAGTTGAGATTTATTAAAAATATTTTAAATATTAAAAAAATTTAAAGTGCCCCCTCTAGTAAAATCCTCGGTTGCCATTATATTAATGTCTTCTATCACAAAAATATTAGATACTATGGAATTCATATTCAAAGAAGTCAAAATCACAATATCGAAAGAGAAAAGCAAACCAACAATTTGAACTGTAAATAATATACATTTTCTGATGATAGCTTTTAGGTTATATAACATTTATATGTCCAATTTTATAATTTATTTTTTTACCACATATATTAATAACCTTAAAAGTTAATGTAGATATAACACTTTTAATATATATTTTACAGTTAAAAACAAATTTTATTAAAGATATATTACCACTCATCTTCCCAAAGCAATATCATTTACAGACTTTCTCTGGTTTTATAAATTAATATAGTATGTATGATTAGTTACAATCCACTCTTAATAAATTTATCTTTAACTAGTTTTAAAGAACTTTATGAAACTTACATATTTTAAGTCTTATACTACTTTTTATTAACTATCAAATATAATGGACCATAAATGTAAATTAGGTAAAATCTAGAAGAGAGGGCTTAGATTCTCTATTAATGCAATAATATTTCAAAGAGGGTCAATTCTCCAGACCAACCTTGAGGTTTGCCAAAATTTATATGCCCATCTCTAGTTCCAAAAATCTCATATATATCCCCTCTCTATTAAGAACCATTAGAAATTTATGTTAAAAATAAATATTTTTCCAAATTACTCTTAAATGGCTTTAAAAAATATTTAAAATTCTAAAAATAAAAAAGTTCAAATTAAAAAAAATACAAATAAGCTCGAAAGACTTGAGCTTTGTAAGACAATTTTTTATCGGCGCAAATGTAACAAGTTTTTCATTATTTCAAGATTTTAGCAAATGATTTTGATATATTTTTTAATAAAAAGCATTTTTTTAAGTTTATGCATCATTTTTTGTGATAATAATTGCATTAAGACTTCTTGAGATAGTAGTTGATGAAAGACTATTAGCAAGTTTTGAGTTTTATTTTTATTTTTATTTATTTTTAAATTTTGAATAGTTTTGAATACTAAATTATGGGCAATTTGAAAATTTTTTATTTTTTTTATGGGTCTTTTTAGTAATTTTTAATGGAGAGGGATGTGTGTGGGATTTCTAAAACTAGAGGTGGTTATATGATAGTTTCACAAATTTTAGGGGAGGTTTGTGAGATTGACCCTTTCAAAAATCTTTGTATGTGTATTTAAGAGGAAACTAAGGTGATTTCTTAATTTTCATCTTTGATTCTTCAATTAACATCAAATACACATCTTCTTTCATTTCAAAAAATCGAATTACATCTTAATCTTTTCTCTCCAGCAACATTTCATATATATCATTCATTGCATAGAAACGGAAAGAAAATGGAGAAAAAATTAGTCCAATTCATTTTGATTGTTTCTCCGGTGTTGGGGCTACTTGTTGGCCAAGCGACAGCCGATCTTGGTGTGATGTGCTACTATAATTGCTACTATTCTAAATGTTTGACAAATCCTGGCCAAGATGTTATAGCATGCAAAAAAGGCTGCTTCAACAAATGCAGCTCTCCAACCCTTTTAAACACTAGATACTTCTGCAAGCTTGGCTGTCTTTCCTCCTTATGTGCTAGCCTAAGCACCAAAGAGAACTCCGGTAATTTAGTTCAATCTCTACCTCTCTGATCAGGACAAACAAGCCCATGAAATCAAAATTTGCGTCTTCTTCTTCTTGATCTTCTTCTTCTTTTTTGGGTCAGGTGATGGAGAGGAACTGAAAGCTTGTGCCGGATACTGCTCAATGGCATGCGCAAGTACTTAATAATTGGTAACAAAGAAGTCTCGATATTTTTAGCTTGTGATAATTGTTATCGCGCGAAATAAATACAAGTGTTATAATAAATTTTTGACGAGCTACATATCGATATTTTTTCGGTATGTTGATCTCCATTAGAAAGGGAAATAGTACTTGAAATTTAAATTCATTTTTTAAAGTGTATTAATCCAATGAATCATAATTTGTGTTTGAATTTATGCAAAAAGAATGTGGTGCTATTGAACCTAACCCATATATAAAAATATAAAACATCCACGTTGATAATATATATAACCGATATATTGGTATCAATGGAGACTATATACTTCAAACATATCAATAAATCTCTTAGCCAATCTCATAGTCATAACAACTATCATAAGTTCCACAAGATTAGATTTCCTAAGATTTCATATCATCATATAGGTCATGGTTTGCTCCAATTTGAATTCTGAAAATGGCCAACTGTCAATAATTTCGTTGACTTTTTATGATGATAAGTTGTAATTCTCAAGAATCATTTTATCTGTGGACGGTTAGAATTCATATAATTCTACATAATCTTGTGAGATGCATGGTACATATAAGATATGATGTTATACATATTGACACGTAATGAGAAGAATCATACATCAATGATCATATATTCAGGCTAAATGAAAAAGCAAAAGAAATAACAAAGTAAACAAAATTTAACATGAATTTCGATTCTTTTTAGATCTAAATTTGCTAAAATTTTAAAGGGTCTATGAATACATATTAATTTTTAACCATACATCTTTACTATTTATCATCGTCATATTCACTCGTTTGGATAGCTTTTTTTTTTTTTGGGGTATTATCTCATTCAAATCAACCAACCCCATCTAGCAAAGAGAGAACCCTTAGCGGCTGTTTGGTTTAAAATATAGGATGGTATTCATTGCATTAATTGGATTTCCTATGATTGGTGCTGCTTGGTGATGGATTGGATAGCATTGTTCTGCATATATCCCGCGTTATTTCTCCGCAAATTAACGCACCCCTTCTTGCGGGTTAATGCTGGATAAAGGAATTGTTGCAACTGATGCTTTATTAATTTTTTTAAAATCAATTATTTGTTAAAATAAATTATATTAATAAATAATTTTAATTTTATAACAAATAATTTTAAAATATATGAATTTCAAAATATAAATTAAAAATCATTATACATTTAATTTTCATTTATATTTATTTAATCAATTTAAATAAAATTTGAATTAATTCAATTATAATTTTCTTTTATTATTCAATACTATATCAAACACAGTATAATATTATAATATGATATTTTATCTAAATCTATCATATTTCATCCCAGCCTATTCAATTTAAAGTAACTAACACAATACAAAACATTGCACAAAACCCATCCTTATTGTTGAATTATGCTTTGACGAAATGTTTTGCTCTAGAAAAACCTTGCATGGGGCAGTGGGCCGAGTGGCTTGATTGTTTGGGCCTCGCACCTTCAACTAGCCAGTCTCTTGCATTGACTACAAGCCGGGACCTCAATGAGTCCACTCTTACACTTGCAAATGCAGAAGTCCTTGGAGCATGAACTCAAATTTATAGAACTGCATTGTATCCTAAGTGGGTTATTTCTCATAAAGTAAAATGAAATGTTCTCTGACAGCATAAGCTAACTGCTCACCATAACTCTCTTCTAATTTATTCTGCGCATAAATTCCGCTTTAAGCATGCGAGATTGTTTGGTAATGATCCTGATCGGGGCTCAGAATATTACAACGAGGTGATTTACTGATTTTTTTTAATCTCTTTGGCTACAATTAAGTAACAAAGTAATTGAGAATATTGTTTAATTACAATATCATCATCACATAGGCGTACTTTCTCCAATTTGAGTGATAAAAATTTAGTTAATAAATTAAATAAATAAAATAATCAATGAGGTCAACCATCAACCTTTCCTTTGAACTTAATTAACTCACAAATTGCCGCGATCCTTAATTGACAACAGCAAGTCAAGTAACTCAAGTCCTCCCACTACATTCTCGATACTTATATAAATAATATATGGAGCCAGCCATTCCATCTTCTAATGGGTAACACACAAGCAGCCTCGCAGTGCCAGCAAGATCCAGAGCCAAAACTTGAACCTCTACATAAAACAGCACATAGACTTAGAGAAAGAAGTAGATAATATTGTTTGATCTAAAAACAAAGAGAAGCGGACAAAAAAGGAAACCGCTCCCGGGAAGTTTGGTAGTTAATTAATTTCGTATCCATTTTATAGTACTTTATTCAGGTTTGTTATAGAGAAATTTCGTTTATATTTATATATTCAATCCTCTTTCAACCCACGTTCATGATTGTTTACGAAGCTATGACAAGAATATTATGGATTTCGCTGTTACTTAGAAGTTGGAAATCATTATTTAGAGGGGAATTGTACTAAAAATCCAGGGCAATCAACTGCAATATGACATTTAATTAATATTGTTAATTAATTAAATTAAAAAAAAAAAATCTTCTGTTTGCAACATGCATGCCAGGCCAATTGCCAAATATTAGATTTCTAATGCACAAAAGCGTTTACCCTGGAATCATTGACTTTTCTGAGAGGTTGCGGTTAAGCTATTTGTCCGTATTACACAGCGTGTGAAGGGATGAATTATATACTAAAATGATACAGCAATATATATATAAATACGCGCCCACAAAAAAAAAAAGCCAGACCTGAAGTCATATTTGATTATTTTGCACCACAGAGAGAAGAAATGGACTCTGAAGCCTCTCTAAGGCTTCCAGTCATCGACTTCTCGAAGCCAGACCTGAAGCCAGGTTCTCCTGAGTGGGATTCTGTGAAATCCCAAGTGAGGAAAGCGCTGGAAGAATATGGTTCTTTTGAGGCTTTGTTCAATAAAGTTCCTCTAGAGCTTCGGAAGAGCTTTTTTGGGGCAGTGAAAGAACTTTTCGACCTCCCTGTTGAAACCAAATTGCTCAACCAGTCTGGAAAGCCCTTCCATGGTTATCTTGGGAATAGCCCTGTTGTGCCTCTACTTGAAAGCATAGGCATTGAGGGTGCAAACATCATGGAGGAAGTGCAAAGGTTGACTAATATCTTGTGGCCTGAAGGAAACCAAAGTCTCAGGTACGCTTGCTTTAAGCTTGCAACACTTTTTTAAGTAATTGAGTATTTGCACTAAGGTGAACACATAGTTATATATAGTCCCGATTTCAATATCAGAATTTTTTTTCCCCTCAACATATATCTTTCATTTTGGTACATGCATTTTGGAATTTATACACATCTTTCATATTAATTATTAAAAATTCAAATCGTTTCAATAATGCTATTGTTGGGTGTGCAACCAAAGTCCCACATTGGCTAGACATGGGAAAGATCATGGGTATATAAATGTGGACAAGCATTCCATTGGTATGAGGCCTTTTGGGTAGAACCCAAAAACAAATCCATGAGGGCTTAGGCCCAAAGTGGACAATATCATACCAATGTGGAGTTTTGGGCTGTCCATGAAAACCTAACAAGTGGTATCAGAGCCCAGGCCCAGACTTAGCCAAGAGAATATGTGATGAAAATTTTCAGACCCAAACAAAAGGTGGTGAGCCCCCGGATCCGTGGTTGAGCTCTATTTGGAGACAAAGATAAAAGCAAGCTCTCGAGGTAGGAAGGCAGCCTCGATGAAGCAGGCGGATGGCTCTCGAGGTAGACAAAGGCCTTGATGAAGCATACAAATGAATAATCATTTGTGGGGAGGCTCGGGAAGAAAAAATGGTCCTTTGTTTGAGGGGGGGATTGTTGGGTGTGCAACCAAAGTCCCACATTGGCTAGACATGGGAAAGATCATGGGTATATAAATGTGGACAAGCATTCCATTGGTATGAGGCCTTTTGGGTAGAACCCAAAAACAAATCCATGAGGGCTTAGGCCCAAAGTGGACAATATCATACCAATGTGGAGTTTTGGGCTGTCCATGAAAACCTAACAGCTATCAATCGATTAATGATGATTCTTTACATTATCCACTTGATTTTTTTTTTAGCAAAATTATACACTCCTATTCAGAGCATCTATCAGAATTGGATCAAATAATTAGAAGGATGATTTTGGAGAGTTTTGGTCTCGAGAAATATATGGATGAACACATGAACTCAACAAATTACCTTCTTCGACCCTTCAAGTATGAAGCACCTCAAACTCCCGAGGCAAAGGTCGGGCTGAATACTCACAAAGATAAGAACATGGTATCAATATTGTCTCAATTAAACCCAGTTCATGGATTAGAGGTGCAGACCAAAGATGGTGAATGGTTCAACGTGAAACCCGCACCAGAGTCTTTCATTGTGTTTATTGGAGAATCTCTTTATGTAAGCTCTCATTTTAGTACTCAAATGATTTCATCAAAGTATAGAATGATGTTTATTATTGATACTAAATATAATGCAAATGTTCTGTTCGTTTTCCAGGCATGGACAAACGGTCATCTACACTGTGCAGAGCATCGTGTGATGATTAGTGGAAATGAAACGAGATACTCTGCAGTAATGTTTTCAGTCCCGAAACTAAGCTGTACAATAAAAGCCCCAGAAGAGCTGGTTGATGGTGAACATCCCTTGCTTTTTAAGCCTTTTAATTACGGCGAATTCCTTAAATTCTTTGTCACAGAAGCTGGCCTGAAATCCCAGTCTCCTCTAAAGGATTATTGTGGAGTCTAAAATTTGTTGCTGATTATGATTGAGGAAATATATCTCACATTCACGAAGTTCGGGCTAGCTTGCACTTAGACTCGAAGGTTTCTGAAACCAGTACTTTGATCTCCTTATTTTATATACATAGTTTCAAAATTTAAAATTAGAGATGAAAATTTAGTTTTTGAAAACACTTAGATATAAGTGTTTGCTAGTCCAAACCTTAAAGGCGTGTAAATAATCCTATTATATTTAAGCAACTAATATCTAATTTTGTGTAAATCTTGTCCTTTGTATCATGTGGGTGTGAAAATAAAAATTTGCCTTTCTACTGTTATGAAATGAAAGCTTTAAGTTATGGACTGGTAATCACAATGTCAAAGCAATAATATTCACATGCTTAATTAGATCTCCGAAGATTTCATATATATTATCATATAGGCCATAGACTCGTAGTTGCTTGAATTTGATTTCTAAAAAATTGATAAATTACATGTGGCCAACTATTATTCCTTCCAGTGACCTTCATGATGACAACTAATCCTAAGTGTATATTCTATCTCCTTTCCGGATTATCATGCATGTAGCATTTTTTAATATGCAAAAAAGAAAAAAGGATAAATATTTTTAAAATGCATTAACAAAAAACAAGTCAATAGCCACCCCTCCCATCAGCACCAAGCTAACAAATTATATTAATTCTCTTTGAATGGGAGCTAGCTGGATCAATTAATTCTCACGGTTAGTGATACATGCGGAAGCCTCCTTCCTCGTACCTAACCAAGATCCACATCCACAAATTGCAGCCGGAACAAAATTTCAATATATCATCACAGAAAAGAGGAGGGGTGGGGGGTGGGGTGGGTCCATCTGTTCTTATTTCTATAGATGGAAAGTAGAAAAACTCTTGGAATCTTTTAGATATTGGAATTACTAAATGTCTTTATATCTAGCAAAACAGCATTTTGTTTGTTTTTGATAAATTTATGATATAAATATGCATCGTTAAATACATTTAATTAATAAATCATCTATATAAGTCTAACCCATCAAAGTCTTCTAAACGCTGTCATGCTAGTCGGTCATTTATCTATAAGTTTACAAATCGCTACCCAGTCAACTAGCTTGAAATTGGTTTTTTTTTTCGTAAGAGTAAATCTTCATTAGTATTTCCACTTTTATGAATTACTTATATAATAAGATTCTGTTAAGAATAAGGTTACATCCACAATAAACCTTTTTTATAATCTAAGTTGAGAAAATATTATGAAATGGATAGTCACTATGTCATGCAATTTAATCTACTTTATTCATTTTTACTTAAATGAATGTGCCAAATCATGTATTTACGTATTTGATTAAATATATAACTCGTAGTACCAAATATCAACAAAGTGGATTCATATATGTTTTTCTAATAGCAAATTCTGTGTTTCTCAAATCGTATTTTCTAGAGTAATTGAATGTATGCATCTCCTAGGGTTTTTCCCCCCTCTTCAGAAGGAAAAAAATTATGGAAGATAAGAAAATAAATATATATAAATTAACAGGCAAGAAATTAAACTCAAATTTCATTATTGTGCATATAGAAAGCGGAGAGAAGCAATGGACTCTAGAGCCCCTCTAAGGCTTCCAGTGATCGACTTCTGCACGCAAGACTCTGCAAGAAAATTTCTCAGTCAGGAAAGGATTGGAAGAATATGCTTGTTTTGAGGCTTCGTTCAACAAAGTTCCTCCAGAGCTTCGGAAGAGCTTTTTTCGGTGCAGTGAAAGAACTTCTCCACCTCCCTATGGGAACCAAATTGATCAACTATTCTGAAAAGCTCTCTCATCAACCCAGGGGCATTGATGATGCAAACATCATGGCCCAAGTGCAAAGCTTGACTAATATTTTGTGGCCTGAAGGAAACCGAAATTTTAGGTATACTTGCTTTCCTCTCAACACATTTAACTAATGGGTATTGCAACAACTATTGAGAGGATCGTTGTACTCCCGGTATCGATATCATAATTTTTTTTTTTTTTTTTAGCATATAGCTCCATATTTGTACATACATGTTTGAATTTAAGTAGTGCTACTCTTACAAACTACTTATACACACTCATCTATACAATCTGACGTGGCATGATGTAATTTGATAAATAAATGCAGTAATTTGATAAATATATATTAATAATAAATTATATTAATTAACATGGGTGATGTGGCGATCATATATGGATGTCACATCAGTTTATATGTATGAATTTGTATAAGTAGTTTGTATGAATGGTATTACTCGTTTGGATTTTATTAGTATGGAGTTGTAATAAATGCCTAAGATAGTTGATTATTCTTTACATTATCCACCATATATATATATATATATATTGATTGTAAATTAAATTATACAGTCCTTTGTACATATGCTGCACGTTGCGAAAAGTGCTGAATTTGGTGCACGTTGTGAAAAGTTTTGCTATTATGAATTTATTTTTTTAATTAAATATTGAAATCAAGAAAATATAATTTTTATATTAGTAACTAAAAAAAGTCTTCTTAAATTATTAAAAGATAATTAAAATTACTTTGAATTTTAAATGTTATGGAAAATTACACTAATTGAGTAATTTCATATTTTGAAATTACATAAAATTAAAAATATAAGAATATTAATTAAATTATATAATTTTATGTTTAAATATAAAATTTAAAAATTTTTAACAATATTTAAATAAAAAGAAAATATTATTTTCTATATAAAATAATGAATTTTTAAATATAAATTTGTTAATGTAGAAATTGTAAAAATATATTAAATTATTTTACAATGAAATCAAATCACATCATATATTTTTTTTGTAAAATTAAGAAAGTAAAATATCAAATTAAATTTTATTTTGAAATAATATAACTAGTACAAGGAAGAAAAGGCCAAACTTATCCTAAACTTTTTTATCAATAAAAAGGGACAACTATTTATAATACAAAAATTACTAAAACTGCGTCGTTTTGATAAGTTTTTTTTAATAAAGAAAGAGTCAAAACGACGTCATTTTGGATAAAAATAGGGCTAAAAAAATATTATGACTTAAATGATATTATTAGGGGCGATTGTGACACGCTTGGATATATTAGGATATCTTGAAAATTTTTCTAACCTATATAAAATTGATATGAAAGTCAAACCTGCCTACTTATCTTATTTGTCATTATTTATCTTTATTCAATCATATATTTATCGTACTTTTTAAAATAACAACAAGTATGTGAATTTCAAAATTTATACAAAACTATAATAATTTCATTTATTTATTTAAATAAATATTAAGAAATTAAAATAGTAGGATAAATATTTTATTTTAATAATGTAGCTTTACGGTTAAATGTGGATATATTATAATTAAAATCTTTTGCTAACAAATTATAACTAGTAAAAAAATTAAATAATATCATTTTACGATTGAATATAGATATATTAAAATTTAAAATCTAATTGTACAAATTATAACTAATAAAAAATTAAATTAGTTAATATGTTCAAAAGAGAAGTGGAACGACGTCATTTTGGTGGATTTAAAGGTGGTTAATTTAATCTAAGTGACCCTAAGCGGCTAAACCTAAATTCAACCCAAATTTGCGTCTCCTTCAGCAGCTTCAGGCACTTCTCCACCACTCCACAACTCCGCTCCTCCACCATCGCGACATCGGTGTTCCTCCTCCAAATTAAATCTCTTAGCTAGTTGCTCTGTCATTTTGAAACCTAATTATAGATCTCTCAATCTATGTCTTCTCCTTTCCTCGTTACTTCCTTCTTCCCTTCTTGTCGAACCCTCGCCTCGTGCCCAACTCTCAAATATTTCTCTCCTTCTTGATAGCGTTCTTCATACTTGACAATGGTCTTTAATTGGCTGCGATTTGAATGAGCAAGTGGTGGTAGTTGGATTGTTCTGACAATGGTGGGCAACACTTGCTTCGATTTTGAAATGGAAAGGCATTGTTTCGGTGCCATGAAATGGGGCCCTTGGTTTGAATGTGATTAATTAATTAATCACTGCCAAAGTTGCAAAAGTGGAGGTAATTGTTTGATTTAATTAATTAGTACAATATTTCTTCTTAATTAATTAATTGGTTTAGTTTCAAAAGTTATTGCCTCCGGCTTTCAATATTACCATCGCCAAAGTCGAAAAACTGGAGGTAATTGTTTGTGTTTCTAATTTAAATTTTGTTTTTTCGAGAATTTGAATTGTAATTGATAATTAATTGTTCTCTTTGGTGTTTGTTTGGTTATTGAGAAAACTAAAGAAACAAAAAATTGAATCAATGTCAAGGTCATAAATTACTGAAATCACTAAATTGAACTGATAATTTTTGTTGTGTGGAAGAGATAATTTTACTCTTAGAATTCGAGTTCTTGTTTTGCTGCAATAATAGCAATGTGGCGTTGATTGTCCTTTATCTATGTGTTCAGTTGCAAATTTTATTTTGCAGCTAGTGATTGTTTCTATTATTTGTAAGTCATTTTTAGTTGATTTGTTATCTAATTTATTTATTTGTTTGAGTAGCTTCCCTTTGTAAGTATTGTGAGTCCATTATTGTCCAAATTGATAGGCTTGATTTGGTTTTGGAAAGCCAAGATGCTGATGTAGGTAGGAGTTCGAAATACGAAGTGGTGAGAGATTCCCAAGGGAATTGTGTATATATATATATATATATATATATATAATGCTAATTAAATTGCAGATTTTCAAAACATGCATGCCATTAAACAACTTTCTCGTGACTCATGAGTATAGGAAACCTTAATTTTTTTAGCTATTTGAAAAAAAAAAAAAAAAGCAAAATTGTTACAATTGGTATTGGTGGAGCGGACCACCAGGTACAACACTTAAATCTTCTTATTACACTTGAGTATTCAATATATGTGGGACTTGAACAATGCTAAATTTTTACTATAAGTGGGAATTATATGCGTTTGTCAAAGATCTCTCTCTCTCTTTTTTTTTTATGGTTTGCTAGAATTCATGTGGATGTCTATGTGAACTCTTTTTTTGACTTGTATGTCATTTTTACGATTTGGTATTGTTAATGGGGCTTGACTGGATGCAATGTGCTTATCTCATTTGTTTGTTGCCTTTGTCATTAAAGTTTCAAAGTTTAGGCAAGTGATATGTTTGCAGTTAAAAATCTGTGTTTCTAGAGACAGTACTAGTGTTTATTCAACTTTCATGGTCTCTTTTCTTGCTTTGAACTACAATTTGTAGTTTGCATTTTTCATCGTTTTAAATAGATATTGCTCTCTTAATGTCAAAGAAAACTTTTCCATTGCAATTTCTTGTTAAATATGATAATTTCCTTTGATGGTTAATTTTTATTTTTGAGCAAGGCTTTTCCTGATTAATTTTATCCTTTGAATGTTGCTATATGGGTGGTTGTTTTGTATTATGCTTTTATAACAATTTTTTTTGAAAATGGTCGATCATTGTTCCTTTTTTTTTCTGTTTTGAATAAATGATACGGGTCATAAAAATATACAAGAAGCGCAGGATGGGAATAAAAGAAGGAATAATATTTTGTTGATCTACTTTTGAATGGCTAGGACTTACATATTAATTTTGACTTTGGATTTTATAAACCAAGCATCCAAAAGATCTATGATGTATGTGAGGTTTTTGATATATGTTGTACCTAGAGCGTGAGAGTTGTATGGTAAACTTTTCATATATGTAATTTGTGTAACTTTGATACATGCTAGTTAAGATGTACTTCATCACTATATATCTTAGACTCTTTTTGGATAAAGCATATGCAAATGACACTTAGACAGTCTTTTAATGTGTGCAGTTTGACTTGTAATATTATACTGTACTTTATGCAGGATTTGTTGGTGTTTGCTTGAGAAAATATCTATGAAATTGCCTAAAAAAGATGAGAGTAGAAGATGAAATGATTGAAAGATTATGGAAGAGTTGTTTCAAGTGTATCGGCTCCAAAATATATGATCCCCAGAATCTAATTGTATAATGTTTTTTATTTAGTTATTTTAAATTATTTAGGATTATTATTTGTAAACAAGTACTTGTATTTTGAAAATTCTGTAATAATATTTTTGTAAATATGAATGAGTATTTTGACGTTATATGTAATATTAAATTTTTGTGAGTTTATTTGTATAGTAATTGGAAAATTATAAATGCTATAGGTACTACAAATTAAAAAATATAAATATAAATATTTCTAAAAAATTAGTAAATGGGTTAAGATTTTTGGCAACGTGCATTGCACGTTGCCTTTTCACATATAGCAACGTGCATTGCACGTTGCCTTTTATTAAAAAATGCATGACTTTTAGCAACGTGCAATGCACGTTGCGAAATCATTTATTGCAACAGTCAAAGAGACCTTTCGCAACGTGCATTGCACGTTGTCGTAGGTTAGGAACTTTTAGCAACACGTAGAACAACAACACGCATCTGCACGTTGCGAAAGGGTTTTCGCAACGTGCAATGCACGTTGCCGTAGGTCCTTTTTCTACTAGTGATATGGATGAACACATTAACTCAGCCAATTACCTTCTTAGGCCCATTATATATGAAGTAACTCAAACTCTTGAGGCAAAGATGGTACAGATCAAAGATTGTGGATTGATTAGCCTGAAACCCTCGCCAGATTCTTTCATTGTGTCGCTTGGAGATTCTCTTTATGTAGTTAGACACATTTGAGTACTCAACATCCACGTATTGTAACAATTTGATAGTAAATTTTATAATGACAACGTAGTTGTGTTCGTTTTGCAGCCATGGACAAATGGTCAACTCTACGGTCCAGAACATCGTGTCAGCATGAGTGGAAATGAAATGAGATACTCTTCAGGATTTTTTACAGTTCCAAAAGGAAGCTACATAATAGAAGTCCTAGAAGAATTGGTTGATGATGAACATTCACTGCTTCTTTTTTCAGCCTTTTATTTACACCGATTGAATTCCTTGAATTCTCGCTTCCTCAGAAGCTGGCTTGAGTTCTCAGTCTCCTCTAATGGATAACCGGGGAGTCTAAAAGTAACTGTTTCGGATTATAATTGGGACATTTACTTGAATATCTTTGAAGTTAATTTAGTTAATTTGGACTAACTCAGTTAGACTATGGACATTTTCAAAACTAGCATTGTGATCTCTACATTTAATATATTTGGTTAACTTTAGGATATGGAGATCAAAGTTTAGTCATTTATTAATAAGAGTAATGTTACACCTACAACTCATTTGTAACTAACTCTCCTTACAATCTAAGTTGTAAAAAATGTAATAGATGAGCAAAAGCAAAAATGAATAAGGGTAGTTATAGCTCCAATAGGATTTTGTCGACTCAAATTGTAAGGAGAGTTGGTTGTAAATGAGATATAAGTGTTATATTAATATATTAATCTAAGTGCTAGTTGACCTAAACCTCAAAGGGGGTATATAGTCCAATTATAATTTTGCAACTAAATAATGTCTATGTTTGTCTAAATCTTGTCCTTTCTATCATGTCGAGTGAAAATAAGAACTTGTTTTTCTTGTGTAATGTAATAGAAGTTTTGGACTGAGTTATGGATGATACAATGCCAAAGGAAAAAAATATCCATATGCCTAATTAGATCTCTTGAAGATATCATATATCATCACAAGAGGTCAAAAATAAATCAATATTAATACGGAGAGAGAAATCAGTTTTGAAACTTACTAGACATTCAATTTTTATTAGATATCTTTAAATCTAGCTAATGACCACGTTGTTTGTTTATGATCAATTTATGACACAAATATGTTTTGGTCAAATGCATTTAATGAACACATCAGCAATGTGATGTAACGTCTATAACAAAATGTCTCCATAAACACAGTCATGCCAATTCGTCACTATTTACAATGTACAAAGATCAGTTACAAATCCCTACCAGAGTCAACTGGCTTGAAAATTAGTTTCCTTTTTCCATTTTTAGAGTAAGCATTAATTAGTTGGTCCACTCCTATTGTTTTTGTTTTATAAGCCATCCCAGGCAATAGAACAAATGGATGAATTTGAACAATAAATGACAGCTCAGTAGCGCGGTAATTAATTTCACTAATAAATGCTGTTGTTAGTATCTTTCCCATTTTTGGAATTCCCAATTAAATTCTCTCTATTGGGCTGCAATATCCGTAATCTGCCTTAAAAAATCTTCCCCACTTAATTCAATTTCCGCCATCTAGAAAGAAGAAAGCTGCCAAGAAATGTCCCATAAATAGACCTTTCATGGAGCATTATATGAAGGCTAGCAAGCTATCAACTTAATCAATTAGCTTGTGACATCACCTTCTTGCATAGAAAAGAAAATAGAATGGAGAGAAGTAGAGTTCAGTCGCTTGTGATGGTTTATTTGGTGTTAGGGCTTCTTGTTGGGCAGTCTTCAGCCAATTTCAAAGAGTGCTACAATGCTTGCTTCTTGGATTGTACTATAAAACTTCACAGATCTATTTTTCGTTGCGCAGGCAGGTGCATAAGACGCTGTTTCTTTCAAAACTCCTCAGAGACTCAATACTTCTGCAAACTTGGCTGTGCTACGGACTTGTGCACCTACATGAGCACCAAAGACAAACCTGGTAAGTGCTTAAAATTCTGAGTCTCCCTCCTTCCTTCTCTCTCTCTCTCTCTCTCTCTCGCAATTTTCATAAAACACAAGCCAAAGGAAATCATAATTTGCTTGTATTTTGATCAGCTGGAGAGAAGGAGGAAGACTGTGTGGGCTCATGCTCAAAGACTTGCACCAAGAATTGATCGCAAACTAACCGAAACATTGTATTACATCTTATCAGAATCAATAAATATTATGTAGTAATCTTTGGCTGCATCTTTGTAACTTGTTTTTGATTTCGGCAATCCTACACTAACAACCAAATCTCACAATCAATTGCTTACAACTTGAGCAAAAATTTACTGGAAGAGAAAAAAACAAAAAAGAAAAAAGGAAAGTTATATATCTAGTAGAATTTTGACAACTCAGATTGTAATCAATTGATTATAGGATTTGGTTATAAATGTAATATTATTCTTTCAAAGTTATGCGTTTTTGTTGCCAAAAAAAAATTTCTATATTTCCTGAAATATATGTGCCACTGATAGATTATATTTTGATATTTAGATACTAATATATTATTAAAAAGGAGATCATAAAAAAAAATAAAGATTTGGCAAGGATATGATTAATTTATAGCAAAAAGTTAAGATGAATAGGCGCTACATCTATCAAAATCATTAATTTCTTGGATGAAATTTCAATATAAGAATTACTCCAAATATAATTTATTGGGTAATATAAGACGTCATGTTTGATATCAGCTAATCCTATGTATATCTGGCGCTAGATGCATTTATTTTGTAGATAGCTTAGCTCTAGATATATGGTGTCGAATCATGAACAAATTTAGTTCAAATTACTGGAGTGGACAAAAATATGTGTTAAGAAAACAGTGGACAAATAGATGTAGTTGCTTTGAAATGTAGTTCAAAAATATCCCTGGAGATTAGTTGTAAAAATGCATTGAAATACGCTTTTGTCAGTTCAGTGAGCATTGACGGGTGTTGCGCTTATCAAACGTCATGACTAATGAATGAATCACTCATCATTCATCAACCTGTATGAAATTCAGTGATCAAATATCTAGTCTTGTCAATTCATCACGTCTAACAAGTGACGTACGTGTTCATCAGCTCATCAATTCATCAGTTCTTTTAGGTAATTAAAAAACAATATGTCCCTCTAGTATTTAATCTCCATACTTCTTTCACATGCAAGATTCTAACATGTATTCACATGATAAAGACTGGACGTTTCACAAGCCTAGTTCATGCGTGGTTCTTACATATGTCCACTTTCACTTATAAAAATAGATTTTAGGGTTAATTTTAATTTGCCCCCTGAGATTAGGTCAAAAGAAAATTAAGGACCTCAGTTTTCTGAAACTCAAAATTACCCCCTGAGGTTACTGTATCACCGTTAGATTTAACGGAAAATGTATTAAATAGTAACTTAACGCTTTAGAAATCATTTAGAAAAAAGTATTATAGTCTATTTTACTGCTTATTAGCGTTAAGTTATTATTTAATACATTTTTTGTTAAATCTAGTATTAGCATTAAGTTATTATTCAATACATTTTCCGTTAAATCTAACGGCATTACAGTAACCTCAGGGAGCATTCTTAGATTTTAGAAAACTGAGGCCCTCAATTTTTTTAGCCCTAACCTCAGGGGGCAAATTGGAATTATCCCTAGATTTTAATATAATTTTTTTGACACAAAATTAAACACAAATTTCTAACTATTGACTTACAAAATCTAATAATTAAGATAATTGATGAGTTGACAGTACATTGAGTGGTTCTCAAGTGCGGACATTCAGAAGATGTTAAGATTTAAACCTTTTCATTTGAATCATTAGAAACATCTGATGACTTACAATTATTTAAGATTTATTAACAGTAATTGTTAATTAAATGTTTTATAGGCCATCCCAGGCAATAAAATAAAGGGATGAATTTGAAAAATGACTGCCTTACTATCTACATAATTAATTTCAACAATAAATACTGTGGTTATTATCTTCCCTTTAGTTTTTAGGGATTCTCAATTAAATTCTCTCAAATTGTTTGCTATATATGTAAACTGCCCAAACAAATCTTCTCCACTTAATTCAATAATTTCCACTGTATTTATAGAAACTAGCTAGAAATTTACCTACCATGAAAAGTCCTATATGATGCTTTCTCGGATCTTAATATGCATGCTAAGAAGCTACCAAAGTAATATAATTAGCTTGTCACATCGTTCTCTTGCATATACAAGTGGAATGAAAATGGAGAGAAGTAGAGCTCTTCACTCATTTGTGATCGTTTGTCTGGTTCTGGGGCTGCTTGCTGGGCAGTCGTCAGCCTCTTTTGGTCATTGCTATAGGTCTTGCTTCATAGATTGTTATATAGAACAAAAATCTATTTTTAATTGCGGATTCAAGTGCTTAAAACACTGTATGTTTCGAAACTCTTTGGATGCTGAATACTTCTGCAACCTTGGCTGTGCTGCCTCCCTGTGCACCAACATTAGTACCATCAACAAACCTGGTAACTTCATCTCAGTCTCTCTCTTACACACACTCACGAATGTATAAAACACTAGATAAGGGAACTCATAATTTTGCTTAATTTGCTTTCATTTTGATCATCAGCTGAAGAGAAAGTGGAAGGCTGTGTGCATTCATGCTCAAAGACTTGCACCAACAAATATCGATCACAAATTAACCAAGAACAATTATTGTTTAATTAGTATGTACGTGACAATATTGTATTGTCATCAGAATTAATAAATAAAGTCTATTCTTTAGCTACATCTTTGTAACTTCGTTTTTCAATTTACACATTTTTTATTAGCAAGAGGAAAACTTTCCTTTGTTTCCTGAAATTATATGCCACTAATAGGGTTTTCCAAATCTATATTAAAAAACAACTCTTGTCAGAAAAGGAAAGATAACTATAATAATCAAGGATATGGTTAATTTATAACAAAAATTAATTTAAGATGAATAACCATTAATTACAATATCTATCAAAATCATTAATTTACTGGAGGAATCACATTATTTCTTTCTAAAATGTAATATCAATAGAAAAATTACTCAAAATATAATTCATTGGAGTAATGAAAGACGTGTCACATTCAATATCAGCTCATCTTAAGTGGTGCAGGACAATAATTATCGGGCAATTGCATTTCAGGATGGAATTTGAAACATAATTAAAGCTATTACTATTAGATAATTCTTAAAGATACATAATTCCTCATCATTCGGGAAACAAATATAAGCAGGTAAGTTATTCCTAGCCCGGCAATTTTTACTGGTAGCTAGCTTAGATAGATTGTCTCCACTCATGAACCAATCTAATTCAAATTCTTGTCCAAACTCAGAATATTACTGGATTCAATAAAACATGGTAAGAAATTAAATATATAGTTTATTAAAAGCTTAGATTTAAAATTTATTAGAATGAGCTTAGCAATAATATTTAACCTTTAAATCTTTAATATGTTCTCTCACATACAAGAGCCTACTGTGTATCAACGCAAAGACTAACCAAACTAACCAAAGCCTTCCACATTTAATATGGGTTTTATAAACAATCTAAATATATTAAATGATATTGATAGATTTTTTATAATATCAGTAATACTATATTTATAATTTTCATACAACCCAAATTTTACAACTTGATGTGATAGTTTAAGTAGTAAAATTTTATTAGAGATGTAACTTATATCATTCTTTTTTATTTTTTCTTTCTCTAATAAATTTTTATCATATAGATTATCTTATCATATTACAAAATTCGAGTTATATGAATATTATAAATTTAGTACTATTTTTATAATAAAAAACTGCCACCAGAAGATAACTCTGTATCATGGAATTGGAGGAAAAAGTAATGAACCCGCACAATTTCACCTTTATCTCACCCGCATTACACTTTGAACCTCCACGAAATGAGTTGATTTCATGTTGAAGTACGAGTCAAAGTCAAGAAGTTGTTCCCACGTGAACTGTTGGCAATAAAATATGTTATCAATACCTGTACACGTGTCTGCAACGACTCATTCGGTACTATTTCTTATCTTTAGTGACTTACCACCTAATACCAGAAAACAAATTCTTGTTGATTGGTGTATCTTAACTCCTAACTGTCATAGTTCGCATGCTTATTGTCGACTTTTTTTTTTATAATAACTTTTTTTATTTTTATACGCATTTATAGCTGCAAATGTGTATAATATATATAGTCGAATAAATTTAATAGATTAATAGTTAATTACATGAAAAAAAATATATATTTTTTCAACAGAAAATAGTGAAATTTGATGAAAAAATTACTTTTAAGATGTAATTTCGTTGTTATACATTTCTAAGTAAGTTATTACTTATCTATTATTTTCTTGTATGATTTTATTTGATTATTCAAAATACTCGTACAACTGGACAAAAAAAAAATCTTTATAATTGATGTTACTTGTAAAATGTTGATGTCCACATAATCTAAATAATCAAACTTCATGATGATCAATCCATTGAACTCACTTTAGAGGGGAATCAAAGTGCAACTTTTACGTGCTTACAAAATTAATTAAGGGAGTTATAAGTATCAAGAGAGTTAGTGGGGTTACATCTTTCTTTAAGGTTTAATCAAATAATAAATAACTGCTAAACTACTAGATGTGCAGAAACTTCTCATGGTTAATTTCCTACTTATCCTTCGATTTAAATATTTTATTGCAACAAATTAACGGGGTACTACAGAATATATAAAGGGCAAGAAAACTTTTTCTCATTTTAAAAAGTTAATCATTTTTATTTCATAAAATTCTTTCAGAAATGACTCCTAGAAAACTCTAGGGACGAGTATTGAATTGGCCACTTAGTATCCATCATGACAAGTCCTATATAAACCTTTCTTGGAGCTCATTAGCAATTCAAATTTAAGGCTTAGCTTATCATATCTCTTCTCGTTGCATATATATAGAAAAGGAAAGGAAAGAAAATGGAGAAAACAAATAAAAGCAATGGCCCGTCAGTGTTGATTGTTTGTTTGGTGATGGTGCTTCTTGTTGGGCAGTCTACAGCCTTTTTTTTTGAGGCATGTTATCCACCTTGCCTCGTTATTTGTACTGAAACAACTGGTCTCCTGCCTATTTGTGTGCACAAGTGTATAAGAACCTGCCTCTTTCCAGACTTTCACGTTCAAAACTCTCAGTACTTCTGCAATCTTGGGTGTGCTACCACCTTGTGCAGCAACTTCAGCACCAAAGCCGACCCTGGTAATCGTATCAAATTTTTCATTAATCATTTCATGTCCTTATCCATCTCTTTCTATATTTGGATCAACTATTCATAATAATAATTTGTTAGCATTTGCTAATAATTTGTCAGCTGCGGAGAAAGTGGAACGCTGTGTTCATTCCTGCGCCTCCAACACTTGCGCCAAGCATTGATCTCAATCTTACCAAGAAAATTAATTAATAATCGATCGTACTTTTGTCAGTGATAATTGCTATATATAAATCAAAGATGACAAATAATGGTAAATCATATAGCAATATATAAATGGCAAATAATGTTAGTATCTATGAAACCCATGATGACAGCTAGCGGAAGGGTATTTCCCAGTTGCATTAAATAGAAGCTCAATTGATCATCAAGATCCATCAATTAAGTTTTGAGGTTGGTGAATGTAGTGGTGCAAATTCATGACAAGTTTGCTCTCTCTCCAAACCATATGCATGGCTTGTAGTTTTGTATTAATTAGTAATATGATTATTTTAACACAATGTAAAATAATTAACAATCATGTGTATATAGAATGAATTAATTAATAATAAGTAGTGTTTCTAATAATACATATTTGTGCATGTTTTACAAAACAGTAATGTTAAAGTTACAATCTACATATAACCCAAAGTCTACAACTTGATATGGCAGTCAGCATGGTAAAATCCTGTTGGAAATATAATTTTTCTCATTCTTTTTTTATTTTTTACTTCTCTGATGAATTTTTGTCATGTAAACTGTCATATCAGGTTGTAGAATTCGAGTTGTATATAGATTGTAAGACTAGTGTTGGTGTCAACATACATGTGCCATGCACATGATAAATTTTGTCCAATTTGTGATAAAACAAAAATATTATTTTATTTCTTATTTTACTATTTCTAGAATTATATTTTAGGAAGTATTTGATTTATAATAAATATCTCTTTAGATTAGGATATAGTATCTTGTATCCTAATTAGAATAGGAGAATATTTATTTGTCTAAATTCCTTTAGGAGAGTTTGATTATATTCCTTCCTATTTTATTTCTCCTAATCCTAATGTGATTTTGAGTGAGATCTTTACAGAACTTCTAGAAGATTTCGGTCAGACCTCCTACTATATATATACAACGTTATTTTTACATAACGCGTGGTTTTTCAAGTTGGCGAGTTGGCTGATTTGGTTGTGTTGGGAGAGTCTTGGTTTAGGCATTCCATCAATTGAGAGAAGAGCTTCAACGCAAATAAGAATGCTTTATTGATTTGTTTCATTGAGTCTTTGATACATGTATGAGAAATAGAAATCATACATGACTGATTGGTTAGGTTTGTATGAGTTAGCAGACACTTGGGATAACTTGCGGGTTAAGTATTTATGTAATTCAGTTTCAGACTTAGTTGTTATAAATAACTTAACAATATGTTGTTAAATTATCTATGACAGGGAGTGGGTAGTGTCAAGAGTTTAAGATCTTTGTGAATATTTTATTGTACAAAGATTAGGTCAGTGTGTGAGAGTAAGTCAACACTGTAAAAGGTCCTAAAGATTGTACAAACAAGAACTTAGTGATTTGCACCTCTATAGCTGTCCGTGGATGTAGGTTTTATAATCGAACCACGTAAAAATTCTCCTGTGCCGATTTACTTTATAGTTTACTGTTATATTTCTTATAACTGCATGCTTTCAGAACTTTCAACTAGCATTATTATTTCCAACAAGGCAAATACGTGTTTCACATGGTATTTGTTTTTATGTTACACTATTTTAATGTTTCTATAACAAATTTTATCAAATCAATACTATTGAATGTAAAACGTTGTTATATATATTTTTTGTAAGACAAATAGCAAATTTTGACAATAATAACAAACAAGAAGCAAGGAAATTGTTTTTGTTGCTATATAGGCCATTCAAAGTACTAATACATAGCTCAGTAGCATACTGATAATTAAATTCACTTATAAATAAAACAAATAATAATAGATAATATTCTTTCGTTGTTGATATCTGTTCTTTTTCAGGATCCCCGATAATTAATTTCTCTCTAGTTGGTTTTTTTTCTATACCCTTGGCAAATTCTCTGATCCACTCAAATCTTTTTCATTTATATGGCGGACAAATTTGATATATCGTAATATTAACTATAGAAACCTACAAGGAAAAGTCGTACATAAAGCGGAGCTTCGCATGCTAAGTAACATGAATATATATAAATGAAGAAATTAAAGTGGAGCTCATGCGTGAGTCGCTTGTGATGGTCTATTTCGTGCTGGTGCTGCTTAATTTGTTAGGCATTCTATGGCCTCTTTTTTTATTGTTTGTTTCTCCACAAACAAAGCTTCCATAAGAAAAGTTACATATCAATAATAATAATAATAATAATAATAATAATTGTTTGTCATCACAAATATGTTTACCTCTTGCGCAGGCAAGTGGCTTCTTGACATTTTCCATCCTCTACAGAGTAGACTGAGCACCGAAGACAATTCTTGTAACTTATAAATCTCAATCCCTGCGTCTCTCTTGCACACATTCATGACACATATAAACACCAGATAGATATGAAGGAACTTATCCATTGGCATGTTTTTATTTTGTTTAATTTGCTAGATTGATTCCACATGAAACAATATCTTTCAAATTAATTTGGATCCAAATTCTGAGTATTGGAATGAAAAAAAAAATGAATGGATTTAAGCTTAAAAAAGAGAGAGAGAGAGTTGATATACTGTTAAAGTACTAGTAAAGTAGAAAGAGATCTTTAATTAATTACTTAATATTGTGACCAACAGTACGCGCTGATTAAAATCTAATTTGTTTCCTAATTAAGTTAATTATCTCTTTCATCCCAAAGGGTATTAATGCTCAAATGATTGGCTTCCTTGCAAGGATTGGATTGGGTAAATTCATTCTTCTGCCAAGCATACACGATGCATGCAACATCTCATAAAATCTCATTTTTTTATACATTCTATCGGCTTATCATTAGACCAAAGCAATCACCCACTACTAGATAACAAATCCTTATGTTTATATATGCTCTTATATATTTGGTATGGAGGGATGAGTTTGAGTTTGCATCTTTTTTTATACACATGCATATGCATACAGATATATAGTCGATCTATTAATTTATTTAAAAAAGTACTACTAAAAACAAGTCATTTTTGTAAGAATTTGATGACAAAAGTAATTTCTACAAAATACTTTTATTAGTAACGTGGTTTACGCAAATAAAAAATCCTTACATTCAATCACATATTATTTTATCAAGTTGTATTGGTTTATATGTTTATTCTTAAAATTATGAGAATATATATCCCAGAAAAAGGGTGTGAAAAATACCGTTAATGTAGCCCTAATTTTTAATTGTATAGCTGAGCCCACAAATACGTTTTGGTTAAAAGGTCAAAAAATGGCAGTATATATACCCACACTTCATCAATTTTAAGAAAAATACTTAATGGATATTCGTACATTCAATAAATGATGAGGTGCATGTAAATATTGATGCCACACACTTCTGTTTCAACAGCTAGGGTATAATATTTTGAAATAAATACAAAAAAAATTCTTCGGTTTAGGTATGAAATAAATGCACCAACCTATTCGAAGACAACATATTATGATATAAATACCAAAAAAATTGCAATTTAATTGGTTTTACAATATAATAATAGGAGACTATGTTATTATAGTTCTATATATCAGGTCATGAAAATGTTTTACTTTTTTTATACTATTTTTATGAGAGTATTGTTCTTATTATATGAAGTTCGTATATACTAAATCAATGAGTATTAATAATTAGTCAGTTAGACAATATACTACATTATAGTTCTATACTTCCTTTCATGTTACTCTAAAATATGATATATGTGTTGAGATTTAATTTGTGGATCATTGTCCTTCTTCAACTTGCCTTTCTACATGAAATAGTACAAGTGAAAGAAATAGGAAATTAGAGTTACATAAGGAATAGTTTTCAAGCTCTATTAATATTACACATATCGGATTAATTGGTATGTGCTCTTTTTATACTATCATATTTTTATAATTCAGTGAATTCATCTCTTATCCGTGGGGTTAGGTAGACGATGTTGAATAATCTTAACTTTAGTTTCTCTTTGTAATTATGTAATTTATTATTCGCATGTTATTAATCTTGACATACTTCTTTGTTAGATATATATATATATATATATATATAAGTCTTCCAATGAGATTAATCATGCCAATTTTTTGTCCTTAATCTATAAAAATTTTTGTGTTTTCTCAAATCCTTTCTTGCAAGTACGTTTGAATGTAAAGACTTATACGTTTTATATTTATAAGACAATTAAAAAGATAATCTTTGAAAATGATAACAAGCATAGTAAAGAAATTGTTTTATGGGTCATCGATTCTAGGCAATTACAACAGTGACAGCTTCAGTGGCTAAAAAATTGCTTTCAAATATTAATAATTGATATTAATTTATCTCTTTTTAGTGGATTATTTTACCTTTGTTAGTGAGAAAAACCCATCCTCCAGCCTGAAAAACATTAAATTTATTCTCTTAATAGAGAGATATTATAATTTACAATTCTACAAACATTTTGATTGGAAATTTATGCTCTTTCATTTCAGCAATACTGTTTTTAATTCGAATTACTGTATTCGGTTTTATAAATCTGAAAGTGATTAAAAATGGGTTGGAAGTTTTTAAAAAAATTAATATACAATTATGCACCAAAATTAGTTTTTAATTTACACAACTTGACTAATCATCCTTATTATAATCTCAAAACAGCAATTTTCTAATTAGCATACCATATCGAACATGTTTTAAATACTTTAAAAGTTAATCGTTTTTATTTCATAAATCAATTTGTCAAAAACAACTTCTGCAAACAAATGATAACCACAGTGATCAAATAGCCTCCAAGAATCATCGTGAGAAGTCCTATATAAACCTTTCTCGTGGAGCATAGATGCTTTCTAAAATCGTTAAGGCTAGCCCAGCTTCTCATTTAGGGAAAAGGGAAGAACATGGAAAAAACTACAAGCAAAATTGTGCTAGTTGTGATGGTTTGTATGGTGTTGGGGCTTCTTGCTGGGCAGTCTACAGCTTTGATTTTCCAAGCATGCTATGGATCTTGCTTCAAACTTAAAGCTAACCTTATATTAAGTGTATGTATATCCGAGTGCTTAAAATTGTGCGTCTCTGATCAAAGCCCACAATCTCCGAAAGACTCTAATTACTTCTGCAAGCTTGGCTGTGCAACCACCTTATGCAGCAACTTCAGCACCAAAGCCGATCCTGGTAATCAAAAAATTTTTTTTTTTGTCTCTCTCTTCTCTCTCTCTTTATATTCAGAAAAATTTTATAATAATTTGGTTTGTGATCAGCTGTAGAGAAAGTGGGAGGCTGTGTGGATACCTGCTCAAACACTTGCAAGAACTGATGATCACATGAGCATATATATATATATATATATATATATATTATCTTACCAAGAAAAGTTTAGTGTTTGATAATTATTGTACTTTGATTATCAGCGATAGCTGTACTTGAATGAATAAATGTCTAAAGTTGTTGTCACATCTTTGTCCCCCTTACAGTTCTTTTAAGGGTATGTAACATGACGTACAACGCGTCCTTTTTCCATATTACATATTATGAAGCAAAGCGTTAGAAAAGTTCGCGATTCTTCCTCTTCTTCTGATGTCGGGTAAGAAGTCCTTTGGGGATTTGATCGCCCGTGGTTAGTTTCCTTCTTCCTACTGCAAAAGAACTGATGAGCTTGTAATAACCAGCCTTTTTTTTTTGAGCCAAGATATTGACTTCTTAAACTAACAAATTGGCCTTAATTAAATAAATCAACTCGGTCAAAGGAAAAAAAAAAGTTAATAATAATTGATAGCTTTTATCTGCCTTCATTTCATATTTAATAGAAAATACTACGATTCCCTTAGGGCACTGGTGACTTAAAGCAAATAAAAAGATTATAAAAATGTGTACAAAAATTTTAAATGTTTATATAAAAATTGTAAACCAAATAAAAAGTTGTAATTGATGTAAATGCATATTAAAATTGTAAATGGATAAAAAAAGTTGTAAATATAAAAACAAAAGTTATAAATCTTACTTATACATTTTTTAATTATTTACAAATTTTATATACTTATTTACAATTTTTATATAAAATTTTGTAATTTTTTTTAATACCAGCACCCGAAATGTATAGTAGAATGACCCTCATTTCATGATTGGTTATCTAAGTATCATTATGATGAACCTTATTTATTAAAAAAAAAAAAAAACAGCTTGTATAGAATAATATTTATTCATAATATTTAATAATGATTAAAGATTTACTCGGTCTGAAATATCACATTATTGTTCAAAGAATCTTAGATGGTTTTGAAGTAATGATTTTTTTTTTCATTTTTTGGACAAACTTCATGATACATGCATGCTTTGGAGCTCAACAGCACATTGGGAGTTGAGAGGATATTACTTGTCGTTATTTTAATTAATTTTTAATTATTTAAAGCATTTAGTTGGCGGTTAATTAAGATTGTGGTTGGTTATTTTATTTGAACTTGCATTTAAGTAATCTAATGAAAATAGAAAGATGGAGAAGAAAAATTATTGCTAAGTATCAAGAGTTTTATCTAGAGAGTGGTTCACTCAACTTAACTTCTAATTTCCTTTGTACTTCTTACGTTTTCTTTCCCTAAAAATTACAAATACTTGAATTTATCATTTATTCTCTTCCATCTGTTGATTATACAAATGTTTGAACGTATCATTTGGTATCAGAGTCACGTTTTCTAATTATCGCAGATGTTACCAGATAAAAGGAAGACACCTACTTCAAGGCTTCTTTTTCTAAACAATTTGTAAAGCAACTTGCCTCAATCCAATAGATCCTTCACAAGCTTCAAATTTTGGATGCCAAATTTGGGCAATCATGGAGGCAGTATGTACAAGTGAGTACTGCAAGTTCAGGTAATTGTCCGAGTTTAGAAGATTCTGATTAGACGTTAAAATTTTCAAAATTTGACGATGAAGATCCAAACAATTGGATTTACAAGGATGAGCAGTACTTTAAAGACCGAAATGTTTTGGTAGATTATCAAGTACAACTGGCCTCATTTCATTTTGAAGGAGAAGCCTCACAATATTTTTTATGGTTAACAAAAACAAAGGAGACCGAAGGTTGGGCAGAATTCTCTCAAGCTCTCCTTAATCTATTTGGTCTTGGTCATAAGAGTAAAAGCCCTCAGTTTCCTCCTTGTGCAGACAAGGATAGTTCCGAGGGTGTTTCCTCCTCGCGCAAACAACGATAGTTCCGAGGCTAGGGGAATGATACGTGTGCGCTTAGGAGCTCAACTACAAATTAGGAGTTGAGAGGACATTACTTATAGTTATTTTATTTAATTCACTTTTAATTATTTAATGTATTTAGTTGGCAGTTAAATAGGATTGTAGTTGGTTATCAAAGCTACAGCAGTTGCATTAGAATTTGTAGTTAAGTAATCTAATGAGAACAGAGAAATAAACAAGAGAAATTATTGGTAAATGTTAAGAGTTTTATCTAGGGAGTGGTTCTCTCATAGCAACATCTAATTACCTCTATAATTCTTACGTTTTCATTCCCTAAAAATTAGTTTTCTTCTATTTGTTGATTACGCATGAACGTATCACCTCAACTGTGGACAGTAAGTACTTCATTAAGAAATTAAACAAAGAGACAAAGAATAACAGGGAACATGTACAGCCAATTCCAATCCATGCTTAAATGTGAAAAAACTAAAAATAGAAATATAAAACTATGTGAAGATCATGCTGAAAATCCTTCGCAAACTCTTGCCAAAGGAAGATTAATTACTATCCCACCAATTAGTAGCATGTCAAGTCTGCATCGCACAATGAGGTACTTCCCTTAAAGATTTCACAAGATGATATATATAGTTAATAGTTTCAACCTAACTAAGGTTTTACACAAAAATTTTGCTTTAGTTATTTTTAGAATCTATTATTCTATGAGAGTATTTTATTTTTAATATTATGCTGATACCATTTATAGACATTAGATACTTTCTTTCACATGTTGCTTTAATTAAATTTTACTGAGCGATAAACCTGCAATCATTAAGATATATATCTAGCAATTACTAGCATATATATATATATATATATATAGTCTCCCGAGCAGAGTCATGCCAATTTGTGCTTAATTTATAACAAATTGTATGTTTTCTCAAATATTACATTTTACACGTAGTTTTAAATTATATTTATATGACAAATAAACATTTTGTTTAAATGATAAACAAGTAGTAAGGAAATTTTGTGTGCATGAATGAACAGTGATGGGCCAGTAGTTTTTTAATTAATTACTTTCTTATAAACAATTTGGTATGTCTTTTCTTTCGCTCTTGATGTGGCAATAAATTCATCTCTAGTTTGCGGATTCTCATAGCCTTTGTATCCTCAATCCTGAAAATATTAAATTTATTTCTTTATTAGAAGGAAATCAATAAACACATTGATTAATAGAATTTAATGCTCTTTCATGCCACCAATAGTGTAAATTTGAAAACGATTGAAAATGGATTGGACGTTTTTAAAAAATTAAATATAAAACTGCACAAAGTTCTCCAAACAGTAATTTCATAAGCATAATATATCAAACCTGCTTTCTCTACTTTATAAAGTTAATCGTTTTTGTTTCACAAATTAATTTTTCGAAAACAAACTTTTGCAAAAAGATGATGACTAGTGATCAAGAAGCCACTTAATTACTGTATGTACCATCAAAAAGTCCTATATAAGTTAAACTTTCCTGGAGAGCTAGCACTCTTAACTATCAGAAAAAAGGATCTTTATGGGGAAAATTAAAAGCAAAATTGAGTCAGTTTTGATAGTTTGTTTGATATTGGGACTTCTTTTTGGGCAATCTAAGGCCATAAATAGCTTCGAGATATGCTATGGAACTTGCTTCATTAGTTGTGTTGCAGGTACTCCTACTCTATTACCTTGGTGTATACTCTCGTGCATAGCAACTTGCATCTTTTCAGGCATACCGTTAAACTCTCCGCTCGTCACTCAAGACTACTGCAAGCTTGGCTGTGCCACCACTTTGTGCACCAACTTCAGCACCATAGATGACCCTGGTAATTAATTATTATATGTGTGTGTGTGTGTGTGTGTCAAATCTCCCTCTCTCTTTCTCTCTCGCCATTTGTTCAGAAGAAGTAATCGTAACAATTTGGTTTGAATTTTTTATTTTCAGCTCAAGAGAAAGTGGGAGGCTGTGTGGATTCCTGCTCAAACACTTGCGCCAAGAATTGATCAGAAAATTACCAAGACAAAATTATGTTACTCTTAATCTGATAATTGTACTTTAATGTACTCCACGATAGATATATTGTCATTTATATATCTTGAATATATAACTAAAGTTGTCAAACTTTGTTGCTGCATCTTGGTTTTTTTCGTGATAATATTTTTCTTAGGTTAATTGGAAAATGTCCATTATTTCCCCAACGTTAATTAAATTGATTCATGCGCCAACAGTTACACTAAGAGTTTAATTATAATAAAAAAGTAACCAAAATCAACAACTGTACGCTGATTAATAGTCTCGGTGATAACTAAGTTTGTTTTATGTATTATTGTAAAATAAAGTCTAATAATCTTTATGTGGTTGTACGTTGTCTCAGTTTTTCTTATACACCTTTTTGTAAGCAAATAGGATAAGTACTTACATAATATTAATTGGCAAATTAATACGGCATTTAAATGAAAATCATTAATTTCTTGGAGGAAAAACCACAATTTTTGTAACAGATTTAATTTTCACATTCAAATAGCGGTACTTAGTATCATAAAGAATTCATTGAAACACGTGAGATGTACCCAAAAATTCTGTCAATCGATTAAATTTTAAAAAAAAAGGAAGTAAATGAGGGACCTTTATGCATCAACAGCTTTGTAACATGATCAATCTACATAGATTGAATACAAATGTGTCAATTATCTGATTCCACTGACAAGACAAAATAATGTTGTAATTGAACAAATTAAAACGCATTGGACTCAAACAATTTCAACCTGACCCGTTTAAGACATTTAACCTCAACAAGAAGAATAGATTAATTTACTCTTAATTGTATGAGTAAACAGAGATTTCACTTCTAATCGTCACCCAAAAACAACATTTATTGTAATTTTCTAACTTATCATTTTACCACAAACACCATTACGTGACACTCAATGATTAGGTCGTTAGAGTGCTTCTGCCACCCATAAAACCGCCTCTTACTAGTTTGGGTGATAAAATATGTTTTCAACTTGTTTATTATATGCCATTAAAGCAAATGCAATTAAAGTCCTAATCTTTTTATTGTTAGCTTATTGGTTATCATTGAACCACTTACCACCCAACACTAGATAACGAATTCCTAATTAAATATGTTTACATTAATATTGACGACATATGCTTTCCTATATATTTTATTAAATTCTCTAGTCCTTGCAATCTTGAGTGGAGCCCACCCCACAACTAGACTTTGTTTTTGCGATATGTACATATCTATTTGGTTCAAAAGGTCAAACAGGAATCAATTTCTATGTAACACTTCCAACCACTACGAAAAATAGAAACTTGGATGGAAGTGTAGGGATATTATTGTAATAATAAATATATTTTTACTTAATTATTAGCCAAATACACGTAATTGTATTAATTACACTTGATTTCTTTTAAGAATATTGGAACTTTGAACTTGATATTTATTAAGAGAATGATCATGTCTATAATTTGATCTTATTAGTGGGAATAGCTAGCCCACCCCATAGCTGAGAACATTGAACTTATTCCTTTGTCAGACGGACAAATTAAATTTAATAAACAATTATAAACACTTTTATTAGAATCGTGTGCTGTAACATGTCACTACTGTCTTTCAAAATTATTTTATTCCATTTTACAAATCTAAAAGATGATTAAAACAGCATCGTAGATTGTATATATTTTTTTAAATTATCAGGAGCCACATTTTTGACAAGTTAAATTTAAAAGTAAAGAAAATTATCTTCTTTACAACTCTAAATTGTCAATGCTAGACCCATAAACCTTATTTTAATCCTCAAACAGTTGTTACAGAGTAGACTATGAAACATGTTTTTTCATTTTCAAAAGCAAATCGTTTTCATTTCATAAATTTTTTACTTCGAAAATAACTTTTGCAAACCAATAGTGACTAGTGAATTGGCGGACTTATGGAGAATGTATCATAAGAAGTCCTATATAAATCTTTCTTGGTGGCTTAATTGCTATCATAACTAAGGAAGAATCTTGGAGCTTAGTTCATTTTATGATTTAGGGAACAAAATGGAGATAATTACTAAAGGGAGAATTGAGTCAGTTTTGACGGTTATTTTGTTCTTGGGAGCCTTGGGGCTTATTGCTGGGCAGCCTGTAGCACCTTTTGAATTTGTGCAATGCTATCCACCTTGCTTCATAAATTGCATTCAAGGAAATTCTTTACTTTTGTGCATACCCCAGTGCATCATATCCTGCATCCTTCCACGCATGAACTCTACGCTAGACACTCAATACTTCTGCAAGGTTGGGTGTGCTACCACTTTGTGCACCAACATCAGCACCAAAGCCAACCCCGGTAAACATCAAATCCCTCTCATTTTTCTCTATATATAGCGAAAAACCTAAGAAGAAGCTCACTAGGTCACTTTGCTGAATCGTTCATAAAACAAATGTATTCTCAGGCAGACTGATATGACAACCTATCATTGGGCGGATGCATATATATCCATGACGGGAAAATATTTTTTTTGCCTTTTGATATTTAGAGGAACTAATAATTTGGTTGTTTTGTTTGTCAGCTGGAGAGAAGGTGGGAGACTGTGTGGGTTCCTGCTCAAATACTTGCGCAGCGGTCCTGGGTTGAAGACAATCTTATCGATGCATATAATTAATGTGTGGATTCCTGCGATCAAATGCTTTTCTTTAATACAGAAACTCATTGATAACTATGTACGTAGTTATCTGATGAATTGGAATAATTCTGTAAAACTGTTGTTGCTTAATTTTTGTTTTCCATACACTTGTCTTTGAGAAATAATAAATACCCCAAAGTGTATCATCTAATAAATAATTCTCTCCCTTTAAGGTTTAGAAAAAGAATAGTATTATTCATCCTAAATTTTTTTAATCTTAAATTTACAATCTCAATTATGTAAATTTCATTATTGATTGTCAAAATGGATATTGTTACAATATAATAAGTGACATGCTAATCTTAAAATAATATCACATCATTTAGACTATATTATTTGAGAAAAAAATTCTTAAAAGAATTATACAATAACCTCCAATGGCAAACGCGAGATTGAATTTTCAAGGGCCGAGTTGTGGAGATTATTTATATAGATTAAGTCCAAAAAATATATATATCAATAAATATAAACAATTTTTTTAAATAATCTACATTCACATGAATTCTAAAAGAGTTAAAAAGCAAACAGTTACATTATTATTAGACATAGTCTATTTTATTTTCATGGAAGGTTGATCATATTTTTAAGATTTATATTTCAATTTTAAAATTCATCATAAAAATTTGAAATAATAACTACAAAAATTATAAAATTAACACAATTTAAAATCATTCAAGTTCTCTACCTTAATCTCCAATATTTCTTTCTTTCTTTTTTTTTAATGTAGAAGTCTAGGTTGGATTGCCAATTGAAGGTTTGGTTTTTGGAGCTTGACAAGTTGCTAACTCTGCAATAATAAAGCACTGGTAATCATGAGTGAGAGAGAAAAATAAAAAAAATAAAAGCACTAAAAAGATGAGAAACTACCAAAGTTTTTACCTTATCCATATGGAGCAATGAAAAATGGATTTGATATATTGGAAAAAAGGACTTCCTTTCTTTACAGAGGGTAGTAATTATCACTTTAGAGGAACATCTTGGTACAAGAAATCCTTAATTAAGAATCCTATTTATTTATTATTTAATATAGGACAGTAATTATTACTCTACTAACAAATTTATTGTAAAATAAATTCCTATTTAATTAAGAAATATTGTTTTTTCCAATTTAAAGAATATATAGTTAATTAAATATAATAAAACAAAAGAAGTTGTGGACCCTTCAATTTGAAATATCAATAATATTATGCTATTTGAATTTAGCTGCATAAAATCTTTGGGAGATCGAATAGTAAAATCAAATATATCTTACTTATGTAATAAATATGTAAAAGGGTATTTAAGAAATTTTATTAGACCTGGCGACCCACACCCCCACCCAAGGCCTAAACTAAGTTCCACCACAGCTCTTCATCCTCTTTAAGTTTAGAATTATTTATTTTTGTAATATCAAGATCTTAGAGACAAGGCAAATGACAGTTATTTTTTTTCTAAAATTTCGAATATACCAACGGTTTAAGACATATATATGCACAAATGTTGTTTCCGTTAAACGTAATTAATTGTGAAGTTATGTTGTGATTAAAAGTACATATATATATATATATATATATATATATTGTAATAATCAAGTGCTTTATAATCCTAATAAATGTTCATAGAAATATATTAAATCGTGTTTTTACAAAATAACCAGGTTCAATCAATTTATTTGTTGGGTCAAACATTAGAATAATTTTGTGGTTTTGAAATGCCCAAGTCTAATAAATAACTGTGAAATCTCAAACTATAGATAACTTCAAAAATAAAATATTCTCATAATATAAAATTAAGAACAAAATACTCCATAACATAATTAATATAATAATTCAAGAATCGTATTGTCTATATATATATATATATATACTACAAGAAATATTACTTTTCACAACATTAATTTACAGCGTTTTTAATGTAGATGCTGTAAAAGAAAATTAGCCAACATCATATCCCCAGTTATTACAGCGTGTGACTAATAAGTGTTGTGCATAGTAAAATAGAAATAATTTAACAGCGTTTTTTAATTGCTGTGAATTTCTTTGAAGTTTACAACAATAACTACTACGTTTTGGTTTTAAAAAATTAAATAAAAATTTTTTATTTTCCGCGCGCGGGTTGGCTAAAAATTGGGCGGCAATCCAATTGCATGCCATTGTGCAGCGTTGATTAGTTGCCGTGAATTTTTTTGTTAAGTATGCAGCTTCAAACGCTCCGTTTTGGCTAGGAAATAAATTAAAAAAAAAATATTTCATGGCATTTCTTTTTCGCGGGTTTGCCTAAAAGAAATACCGGCAATACACTTTCATTTCACTGATTTCAGCCCTAATCCCTCTCAATCCCTCTCAATCCTTCCACCGTTTATCCCTCTCAATCACTCTCAGTCACAAAATTGGGGAAGTGAAGACTCTGTAATCGACTCACTCATGCCAACATCCTCACTCATGCCACTCCACCATCTCTAACCTCTTCACTTGTGTGTAATCGACTGGTCAAGACTCTATAATCGACTGGTTTGCATTTTCAATTTCGTTGCATTTTGTTGCCGCTCAAAAGAACTCCATTGCAGCTCATTTTCACTTGCGTGGCTTGTCTCTATTTCATAGGTCAAGTCTTCCTCATTCTTCTTGTTCCGCCCCTGCAGATAGATACCCATTTTTATCAGATTCGTCTTCCGCTTTAAACATTGGAGCACTTCCTAAAGCCAAAACTTGGTTTGTCACACTCGCTTCGGTGTTGGTGCCTCTTCCATCATCGTATGTCCTCTGTTTCTTTTAGTTATTTATTTTTTTATTTTCAATATGAAATTTTCATTGTATTATTTTAGACTGTCCAGCAATGTAAATCTGTTTTTTGGTGTTTTTGTGTAAATATATGTGTTGAATCTCAGACCCGTAGGGCATGGATGATATTGTTTGCTTGATTTTAATCACATACGACCTGATGCAAACACACATATTACTTAACTTAATTTGCTGGTTTTGATTTCTCTATTGACTACAATAAACTCTGTTGAGCCTGGTCTGGTCTGGTCTGGTCTGGCCTGGTATTTGCTTTGTTTTGGTTTGTGTTGGGGAAGGAAGTAATAGAGAGTGAGAATACTCATGAAGGGGCGAAAAATTAATTGGTTAATAATTAATTGTTTCGATTAATTTCTTCATAGTTAGGTGACAGATTTTCATCGTTTGTGTATGTGTGTGTGTTTGTCTTTTAGATTAACTAACTTTAAGTTAATGGCATCATTTTGTTGATGCTTAACTTTATCAAACAAAGCTTGATTTGAAGGCAGGCGGCCAAGTCAGGAATTAATTTTGAACCCTAACCTTGGTTTTGGTAAGATTAGAATATGAATTTTGCTAGAGAAGAGTAAGTACCATACAGACTATTAGCAAGACCATGTTCTGTTGGCCAGTGCAAGTTTTGATTATTAATTAGGCAAGAGCGCAAGCTTAGGGGTAGATTTGTTTCAGGAAAATAGTCAGGCCTAGCGAGGGCACACACCATGTGGATAGAATGTGGATGTGAGGTATTTTAGATTTGTTGGCAGATATGTTTCAGGCAAGGTAGGGCCTAGTCATCAACATGAATGTTTGGACATGAAATTGTTAAGTGTATGATTTGAATGCATGTTGATATTGGAAATTCTTTCTTTTTACTGCTAATTCATGCATTTTTTTTTATTTTTTTGTAAAATGTGGATGCCAGAACTTTGAAGACAGATTATATCACTATGGAATTTACATATAAATGGAATTTTTGGAATAAACATTTGACATTATGCATTGTGCAGAGAAAGAGTGGTGGGGTTGATAAATCAGATGCAGATGCCACGGATGGCTCGTCGGATAATAAGTCCTTGACAAATGAAGAGCCTGTTCAATCATCAAATCTTGTATTTGGTTATCTCAATCTCTTTTCTGATGGAGTTGTAAGTATGTGTTCCTTACCATTTGCGCTTGAGCTTTCATGTACTTGTGCTTGAAGGAAATTTCATGCTTGATTTGAATGATTCCATTTCTTTTCTCTATATTTTGACTTCAATTATATGGTTTCTTTGTCAATATTGGAGCACAACTTTACTGATGGTATGGCTTTAGGAAGTGCTTTCCTGCTTTATGGATCTGTTGGTGGGTGGTCAAGAACTCTGTTTTTGCTTGCGTATGAGATTCCTCAAGAGATTTGAGTTCCCTCTATTGTTGATATGATATTTAGCCTTCACTAAGATCTCTTATTATTCAAGAGCATCTCAGCCATAATCACTTAATGGGTTGGCTACTGAGAAATTCATCTATACTTCTTTGTCAAAATGTTAACAAATATGAAGGATGAAATTACAAGAATAATTTTGTAGACCTTTCATTATTTAAACTAGTTAATTGATCAGTTTATCATTTAATTATCTCTAAGACAGACTCAACTAAGGGTTACTGTCCTTTCACATTTTTCTTCCATGTCAATATTGCAAAAAATCGTTTATCTATTCAGTTGTTATACTTTTGGTTTATTCCAGAAAAAAGTTAAAACTGGAACAATGAAATTGATAATATTTCTTTATCATAATATCAGAACAAAATATCTTCCTGTTATTAGTATTGCTATCGAAAGAAGATGCATTCTTGTATGCCTTAAGACTTTAGTTGTGTTTTAATATGAAATTGTAGAGAGCATAATATGAATTTATATTGATTAATTCATATTGATGTTTCCTTGTTTCCACTAAGCTTTATGAATAACACATTTTAGATTTTAGCTATTATGCCTTTCCCATTTCTCTTGTACACCATGCAGAATGTTAGTTTCCCTTGTTAGAGAATATTATGTTAGTTCCTTGTCCAAAAAGGCGAAAACAAAAAGAAACAACATGCTTACGTGCATAAACACAAATGTTAATTTGTTCCTAGTGTCGGATACAAGCATTCTGTAAGCTCCTTAATTTTCTGCTGTCAAAGATTTTCACTGAATTTTTTTTCCTTCAATTATTATTGATTTAGTAGACTAACAGCTTGGGCCGATTACAGGTTGGTGATTTTGGCATTCTGGTGAGATCAGGCTTAAGTGTATCCAAAGCCCTCTTCTTCAACTTTCTCTCTACGCTGGTGGCTCTTGAGGAACTGCAATGGTGAATGTTATTTCTTTAGTGCGGAGGGAATCATTTTGATTAATGTGTCCTAAACAATGAAAATTGATATAAATGTTACTGCTTTCTCTGTAGGCCTTGCTCTTAGGACAAGATCCAGGACAGTCATCTTTGATCGAGGTAAAAGAGACCCTTAAACACCGCATGGACTAATCTAATTTTAGCTGTCAAAATTTCAGGTCAATCTAAATTCTTCTCTCTCTTTTTCAGGGATTTACAGCAGGTGGATTTATATACATTGCTGTTGCTGGAGTACTTGCAGAAATGAATTGATCTACTATTATTTACGCATGCATGCAATTGACTATTTCTTATATTTAGTACATTAACTTTTTCTTATATTTTATTATTTTAATAAAAAATAAGTTTAAATGATATTTTATTGAAAGTTTAAAACCATACTTTCTAGTTTGTATTTCTAAATGACATTTGCAACAATCTAGAGGCTAGCTATGTAGGGATCCCTTGATTCTCTAAAATTATTGCATCAAATTTTAGAGAATAACTAGTCATTCAATGATTAAAACCATACCTATAATGTTCTGAAACAATTTTAATTTCCAGTTAAATAAGGCGGAATATCTATATAGAATAAACATTGAAAGATTTTATTATAAGTTACATTATGCTAGCTTTATAATTTCTTAGGATCATAGGATTTATATTATCACTATAGATCTTTGTTTTTTTTGTTTTTATAATTATCATTTACTGTGTTTATCTCTTTTGGGTGTAATTAAGTTTCATTCTTACACTTTATTTCATATTTCAGATTGACCAGGCTTTGATTGTTGACTGTTGACCAAGATTTAGCTAACCAACTTGACAGGTATGAAGCTTTAAGGACTTTCTGTAAAATTTTTTGATCAATGACAATATCATAAATCACTGGCACATGAAAATTACTTTGCTCCACTTGTTGAACCTGTACCTCTTGTTGCTTTTTTTTATTTTTTGTTGCTCTTACTGTAGTTATTGGTGCTTTGGTTGTGCTTGTTGTTGTCTATCAAAGATTAATTGTTATTCTCTATGGTTCCTGATTTCAAATTATAAAACATTTGCAACTGTTGAATGTTCGTCCATTTGGAATAATTGAGTTGGTAATAGGTAAATTTTGAACTAGACCATAAGACAAGAAGTTCAGAACTTCCATCTAAAACACCATAACAATAGTAACAATAGCCAACAATATAGTTAAAAATTTAATTTTTCCATCAAATTTGTAATGGCAGGTTGAGTTTAAAATTAATACCAAAAGTAAAATATTAGATGTGTTTGGTTGTTGTCACATCAAATGTCTAAACAACCTGTTCTAATTTTAGAAATGATAAAGCATTTATTTGCAACATATATATATATTAGCATCTTAAGGGTTCTAAGTGGATAAATTCTGTATAGAAATTGCATTTTAAGAAAATAGGAAGAATCTGAAATTTGACATGTTGGCGTTGTATTGATTTTATGCTTCTTATATATTAGGCAGGTTATACTGATACAAGTAAAGCTAAGGATGGATAAAACATGGGTCTATTTTCCAAGGTTTTCCCCCCCTTTCCTCTTCTTATAAGAAATATTAAACCTAGTTTGCCTAGTTTAATTAATAGTAGTTTAATATTAGACTTTTTTTTTTAACAAAACTATGTAGAACTTCTACTGAGTATCATAAGGGAGCTCAAAAATTTGTCGATACAGTTCAAGCTCAAATAAATAGGGATTATATCTCTTGCCCATGCGTTAAATGTCTAAATTTATGCCATCTACATGTTGATGTGGTTTTTGAGCACTTGGTCATATCGGGGATGAGTCCGACATACACCACTTGGGTTTTTCATGGGGAGAAGCCGCAGGAGCAAGAACTACATGAAGATCATAACATCTCAACTACACATATGATGTATAAAGATGCGTATGATGGAGATATTGATGAACTAGATCATCAACCAAATGAGGTTTTCAATCAAAAGTTGGAAGATGCAGAAGCTCCGTTATATTCAGGCTCTATAAAACATTCAACCATCTCAGCTACTATAGTTCTGTTTAACCATAAGACTTCACATAGCTTATCTGATAAAGGTTTTACAGAATTATTACAAATCATTCGAGATTTGCTACCTCCAGATAACACTCTTCCTGATTCGACATATTCAACTAAGAAGTTACTAAAGACATTTGACCTTGGGTATGAAAAGATAGATGCATGCGAAAAAGACTGTTGTTTATTCATAAAAGATAAGGAGCACCTAGATGCCTACCCAAAATGTGGTACTTCAAGGTGGAAAATCAACCAACGCACAAAAAAGGTTATGCAAGGAATTCCTATGAAAGTGTTGCGTTATTTTCCAATTATACCAAGGTTTAGACGGATGTTCAAGTCAATAGAAAGAGCTCAACAACTAACTTGGCATGCCACTCATGCAAGTGTAGATGGCAAGATGCGACATCCAGTTGATTCTCCTGCCTGGCAAACAATTGATAGAAAGTGGCCTGAATTTGCATCAGATGCAAGAAATCTGAGGCTTGGGCTTGCAACGGATGGATTTAATCCTTTTCGTGATCTAAGCTCTAGGTATAGTTGTTGGCCAGTGATTTTAGTGACTTATAATCTTCCACCTTGGTTGTGTATGATGAAGGAGAATTTGATGTTGACTCTATTAATTCCGGGTCCTAAGCAACCTGGAAATGATATAGACATATACTTAGAGCCATTAATAGATGACTTGAAGGAATTGTGGGAAAATGGGGTAGAAGTATATGACTCTTATTCTAAGTCCAAATTTAATTTGAAAGCTATCTTAATGTGGACTATAAATGACTTCCCCGCATATGGCAATCTAGCAGGTTGTACCACAAAAGGGAAATTTGCTTGTCCTGTATGTGGTGTGGACACATGTTCTCAATGGTTACCCCATAGCCATAAATTTGCATATATGGGACATAGAAGGTTTCTTAACCACAACCATCCTTTACGTAAGAAAAAGAATTATTTTGATGGAAATGAAGAGTCTAGGGGAAGACCTAAACAATTAACAGGCCATGAAATTTTCCATGAAGTAAGAGATTTTGTTAATGATTGGGGAAAAGATGTGATGAAGAAAAAGAGGAAGAAGTCTGATGTGGTTCAAATGTGGAAAAAGAGGTCAATATTCTTTGACTTGCCATATTGGAAGGTATGTTAATTCACATATACATACATCTATATATTATTATATTGTTTTTGTTTTTAGGCCAAATTAAATAAAAGGTTGTGACTAACAATAATTTAACCTCCAAAATTTATTGTTTTACAGGGCTTAGTATTACGTCACAACTTAGATGTCATGCACATTGAGAAGAACATTTGTGACAATATTGTTAGTACATTGTTAGATTTGAGGGGAAAGTCTAAAGATGGTCTAAACTCTAGAAAAGATTTGCAAGCAATGAATATTAGACCTGATTTGCATCCGACGAAAAAAGGCAAAAGAGTGTACTTACCACCAGCCATGCACACACTATCCAAAAGGGAAAAAAAAATCTTTTGTAATAGACTTTTTGAGTTAAAGCTACCCTATGGATATGGATCTAATATTGGCAATTGTATTCAAGTAGATGAATGTAAAATTATGGGTTTGAAGTCTCATGATTATCATATTTTGATGCAACAATTGCTACCAGTAGCTATATGGGGGCTTTTACCTAGAGGACCAAGAGTCACAATATTTCAACTCTGTGCATTCTTCAATGAATTATGCCAAAGAGTGATTGATGGCACTAGGTTGGAAGAGATGGAAAATGATATTGCTGAAACTATATGTATGTTAGAAAGGTTTTTCCCTCCTTCATTTTTTGATGTAATGGTGCATTTGAGTATTCATTTGGGACGGGAAGCTCAACGTTGTGGTCCAGTACAATATCGTTGGATGTATCCTTTTGAAAGGTAATTTCAACTAACTTTGTGTCCAATATGGGTTATATATATACATGATATCTATAATAGCGGGGTAATATTAATTTTTCAGATTCATGAAGATACTAAAAGGGTATGTTAGGAATCGTGCACGACCTGAAGGATGCATAGCTGGGTGTTATTTAGCTGGTGAGTGTATGAAGTTTTGTGCTGAATACATGAAAGTGTCCCAACATGTTCACGAAGGAAATGATGAAGAGCGTTCACTTACTGGTGGAAAACAAATTATTTTGGATGATCAAGAACTAGAAAGTGCTCATCGTTATGTGCTATATAATAGTGCTGAAGTAGAACCATATTTCGAGTATGTATAATGCAATATGCATTACATTTGGTAGTTAAGCATTACTATATGATAAATTGGTTCACTCATTGTATTTCTTTCTATATAGAATGCATATACAGGAGTTGAAATCTTTAGATAGACGATTATGTCACCCAAGGAACAAAGCTTTACTACAAAAGGAGCACCAAGATACATTTTGTACATGGCTATCATCGAAGGTTATATAATTTTTCAAATATATGTATGATATAATATATATATATATATATATATATGTGTGTGTGTGTGTGTGTGTGTGTGTGTGAGTGTGCATCAACTTGAAGTTTCTAACATAATTGAGGCTTAAACAGATAAAGTGTCAAGCTTCTGGGATCAGTGAGACATTGAAATGGCTTGCATTTGGACCCAAAAGGACAGTAATGTCATACTCGGGATATACTATCAATGGACTTCGTTTTCGTACAAAGGATGGTGAAAAATCTACGCAAGATAGCGGTGTCTCTATTGAAGCAGAAACCATATGCAGATCCAGTGTCAAAGATACTAATCAAGTGGTTGAAAAGATATTCTATTATGGAATTATCAAAGATATCATTGTACTTGATTACTGCACATTTAAAGTACCATTATTTAAATGTGATTGGGCCAACACTACCAATGTGAGGAAAGAGGATGGGTTTACTATTGCTAATTTACGTGGAGGACAAAGTCAATTCGACAAAGATTCATTCATTTTGGCATCGCAAGCAAAACAAGTCTTTTATGCGAAGGAAACTGATACATCATCCTGTTTCATTGTATTACAAGCCCCATCAAGAAAGTGTCATGATATGGATATGTATCAAGATAGTATATTCACTTCTTTTTCAGGAATAGATACATCTATATTAAGCTTGTCTAGAAACATAGGTGAAGATGATAATAATGTAAGAGAGGATTGTGATGGACAGTATGTGTAATTAGCATGGTTGATGTTGCTTTCTTATTGGATGTGTTATATTTGTATATAATAAATGTATTTGCTATTTCATTGACAATTTTTTTAACACTTTGTTATGCCAATTATTTCTATTTCATAACTTGTTTCCTATCACAGGATACCAAAAGAGTAGAGGGGTAGAAAGTTGTTTACGTCATGTCGAAAGACCAAGGAGAAGTAAGTCTAAGTACTTTATTATCATAAGTAGACTGATTAATGTTTGTTATTTTCTTATGAGCTGATATAAATTGTTTTAATGTCATTAAACAGTCTTCTAAACAAGCAGCGAAAAGGGCCAAAAAGGATCGGGCAGCTATAGGTAGAGCCTTACGAGATGAGATTGAAGACAATGAAAACATTGATTTTATGGATACTAATTCTGACTCTGAAACACAACCTTCTTCCACTACAAAAAAGAAGAAAAGGGGTAATGCAAAGATTCAATGGGTTGCTCCTCCTGATGGCAAACCCATGGAGGTAGAGTTTAATGAATATGGGCAAGCTGTAGGTAAAAATTCAAATAGATTGTCTTCTTACATTGGTTGTTTAGTAAGAGAGATGGTGCCTATAACATATGACAACTGGCATGCCATAGATGATGATCTCAAAATGAGACTTTGGATTGCCATAAAGGTAAAGACATCAATTTTAGTAAGTAGATATAACATGGTTTATATATATGCTTACTAAGTCCTAATTTCTTGCGTTTGTCCTCTTACAGCAACACTTCATTCTTGAGGAATGTCATAGGCAATGGGTGTTAATGACAATGGGCAAGACGTGGAGAACTTACAAATCAGAGTTGTCACGTAAAATTAGGAACTTGTTATCTGATAAAGATGTGAAGGACCACCTTGCAGCGTTGAAGGACTTGAAGCCTTGGCATATCAAATGTGATAAAGAATGGGGCAAGTTTCTTAAGCAAAGAACTTCTAAAGAATTTCAGGTAAATAATGTAGTTTCCAAACTTAGAATTAATATTTAAGTTCTTATATATTCCAACTAATTTACTTTCACCTTTATTTAGGTGAAGAGTTCACATTATCAATATTTGAGAGGAAAACAAAAGAAAATGCACCGGACAAGTCGTAAAGGAATGGCTCGCCTAAGATATGAAATGGTAAAATTTATTGTTAAATTACAATCAGATTGTTCAATTACTTTTTCAATCAAATTGTCTTATTTTTCAATTACTTATCATGCTTACAAGTGTAGACTCAAGAGAATCCTAAAAAATCGGTAACTAGAGTCGATGTGTGGATTCGTGCTTATTCTAACAAAAATGGGAAACCAAGCAGTGAGGAGGTTACTGAATCAATGGTAAAAAACTTTTTTTTATTTACATTTATTTTCATATTCCTATAGATTACTCTAAACTACTGATTACTTGGACTAAATTTTTCATATTTGATATAGGAAAAAATTGAAGAATTCAGGAAAACCCAATCAAGTGATGGTTCTAATATCAATGGAGATGCTATCAACCATATATATGGTCCAGAACGTCCAGGAAGAGTGCTAGGAGGTGGATTTGGAGCTACACCAACAAGAATGGCTTTCGAGTCATTAAGCAAGTCAAATAATACAAAAATGCAGCATCAATTAATGGATCTTCAAAACAAATATGATGAACTTAAGAACATTTTAATCAAACATGTGGTCAATAGTCAGGTAGTCAGTGTAATTTATGTTAGTTTTTGATGTGATTGTGTTAATGATGTATTAAATGGAGTTTAGATTTTAATTTTGGAATCATTATGTTGTTCTCTAAAATGTTGTGTTGTAAAGAGTACTTATTACTAATTGCCAAATACTTTTCAGGACCAAGGAGTAGATATAATGTAAGATTTTGTAAACAATGGGACACAAGACACTCCACAAGTAAGTATAATTCTGACATTTATTTACTTTATGATTTTGCATTAATTATAATCCCAAAACTGATTTATAATATTGTAAAAAGGAGTATCACCTAAGGTTTCCTCTAATTATTAGTTGTTTCATCCACCTGAATATTAGTTGTGGCAAATACTTGCTATCTGATTCGCGGATTGCTTTATTGACTTGTTTGAATCATTTTTTCTGTCTCTTTACAGGTTGCTTGGGTTTGTCATCCATGCATAACTATTTGAATGAATATTTTCTGAAAATGTTTAAGATTTGAATTCCTTTTTTGTTGCTAGATTTTTGCTTCCTTTTTTTCCTTTGCCAATGGCTCTTTTCGAATACTGCTTTCATTCTAGAATCATGATGTCTTATATGATTGAACAAAATGTATAACACAGGATGAATGCTTAGAAATCAAAAGTACCTTAGATGGGTTGAAAAGGCTATGAGGATCACAATTTGATGGATAGGAACTGTCATTGTAATTAGGCCACAGTCTATGAATGCCAAAAATCTGTTGTAGGCTTTTTATTGGCTGGATAGTAGTATTGTGAATGCCAAAAATCTGTTGTAGGCCATAGTATTGTTGTAGGCTTTTTATTGGCTGGATATTTATTTACCCAATGCACTTGTCTAAAGTGTAACCCTTGTCTTGGCTGGATCACTCTAATAAATTTGTTATTAATCCTAAGCAAGTTAATTTACATTTCTTCATGATTTCTTCATGTTTCTCAATAAGTTAGTTGTGTGCAGGCTTATAGTTATGATTAAAGTTGTTTTCTTTTGACAATATAGTTTATGTTTGTTTACAACACGTGAGAAGTTGTAATATGACTAATTATATTTTCTTATTGGATTATAAAAGGTGGAAAAGACCAATGATGTTGGTTGTGGCTCAAATAACTTGGAGAATGCTCAATGTAAATTGCTGGATTGGATGGGAACCAATGCTATAGTGGGAGAAGGAAAAATTGCATCAACAGATCCACATTCAAAGGTACATCATGTGTTTCTTGGACCAGACTGTTGGAAAATTTGGGTGACAGTAGCACAAGTGGAGAATACACCTTTATATCGTCCTACAACCGAATTTCATATCCTTAGTGATGCAGTAGGAAGCACCATTGCTTGGCCAAAGAATTATGTTAAGTTAGAGTAGCTAGTTGGTGCTTAGTTAATGGTTAAATGCTACAGGTTATGGTATTTTGTTGTCATATTGAGTTGAATTGAGATGATGTTTTTATGTGTACTTGGTGTTAAACCAAGATGTTTATTATTATGACATAAGATATTTCAAAAGTTTTGTTTTTTGCTTATGAAATATTTGCAATTGATTGCTGATGAGTATTGGATTAAACTTAGTAATTGAATTGCAGTTAGAGTGTGTTATTAATATTTGAATGAAATGAGTGGCATTTTCATTTAATTGTATTTAAAAAAACCAAAAATTGTTTACAGCGTTTTATAAATGTTGTTAATATCTTATTACAACATTTTTAACAGGTTGCAAAAGTCCTTCATAACGATTACTAAGTGTTGTGAACAACATACAAATTCTCCAGCAAACATGCACAGCGTTTTTAAAGAGCTGTGAAGTTACTTTTACAGCGTTTATTAAATCTTGTAATATGATATTTACAGCGTTTCATAAACGTTGTATAGTAACACAATTACAGCGTTTGTATACAGCAGTTGTAAAATGTTGTAATTGAGTTCAGAGCTTTTACAGCTCCGTCGATAACAACACGTGGTAAAACGCTGTGATAGATTTTTTACAGCGTTTTCTAAATGTTGTAAAAGGTCCAATTTCTACTAGTATATATATAATATAAAAGAAAGTATTGTGTATAATGATAGAAAAAGAATTATATACATTCCACAAGCCTTTAGGAGTGAAATATTTTATTGTCATATGAAACTTCAGAAGAGGCAATTATCACCAAAAGTAGAAGAGGTAATTATCATCAAAATTCAAATAAAGTTAAAATATTTTGTGAAACTTTAGAAGTATGGGTAAAGAGCAATACTAGTTGTACAACCAAGTTGTACAGCCTCACTCATGCAACTTGACATGGCATAAATTTACTGGGTGGATAAAAATGAAAAATAAATTAACTAATTTTTAATAAATAAAATGGGATTCACACATCCAATGGATTTATACCATGTCAGATTGTATAGGTTAGATTGTATAACTTGATTGTATACCTAGTATTATTGATGGACAAATACTATCAATAGTCATTCACCTTTTCTCAAAAAGTCGTAATAGTGAGAAGACAAAATTCGCCTCCCATTAACTCTTAATAGGCAAGAGGGGAGGTTTCTCTTCATTTTGCGAAACTTTAGGGAATAAATATCATTTCTTGAAACCTCAAGGGCTTTCTTTGGAAAAAAGAATAAAACAAAACAAAACAACTATTGACCGGGGCCACTGTTCATGTGAATCACGAAAACTTCTTTATAAACCTTTCTTTGACATGTAGTTGCTTTTAACATAAAAACGCTAAGCATATCACTCACAGATCTTCATCTTGCTTAGGAAGATAAGGAAAGCAAAATGGAGAAGGCAAACAGCAGATCAGTCGAGTCAGTTTCGATGGTTTGCTTGGGGTTGGGGCTTCTTGTTGGGCTGTCCACAGCCACTTTCCAAGAATGCTATGGACCTTGCTTTCATTATATGTCTTCTAACACCTCCAAATTCCACGTCTGTTTGCGTACCAAAGTACATAGCAGACTGCATCATCCCACACTACTCACAATCTCCACAAGACACTCAATACTTCTACATGCTTGGCTGTGCCACCACTTTGTGCACCAGCTTCAGCACCAGAGAAAACCCTGGTAATTATAATCAAATTAATCTCTCTCTCTCTCTCTCTCTCTCTCTCTCTTCCTTCATGTGTATATTCAGAGGAGTTCATTAACTCATGGTTTGGTTGTAATAAAAGATCCCCTGTTAATTTAAATACCTAACACACGGACTTTCCGAATAGTAACAGAGGCTTTTAACAAGTTCCATGGTTCCCAGAAAAGCACTTTTCTAAGAAAAATAATGCTAGAATTGTTTGGATAAATGAGGGGGCGTCATTTCCAAAATAACCAGACAGTCTCGTATTCAAATCCTCTCACATATATTGATACATAGAGACTACATAGGCAAATAACTGAGGAAGCGAATTGAGCTAAAAAATTTATCCCCATAAACACAGCCGGCTCAACCACATTTTAGGCTCTAGGCAAAAACTCAAATGAGCCTTGTTTATATTTTAAAAAATATTATTTTAAATTCTTATAAACAAGATTCATATTGTAAAAATTTTGACGAGTTAGATATAAACTGGGAAATATATATTTCCTTCTTATTGCGTTTGGGCTTTTATTTGATGTTACAAACAAATAATTTTTTTGTTCAAATTTTATACATATTCTTACGGGTATAGAAGAGACTAGAGAAATTATTGATAAATGAATAAATTAATTAGATTTTTATGAGCCCTCATGGACATATTGCTCTTGTATGAATTTAGTTATTTAAATAAGGTTGATTGATGTTTTAGATTAATTTTAAAATTATCAAGACAAATTATTTTAATTTTAAGGGCTAATTGGTTTTTTGGTTTGAAGCCTAAATTTAACTTTTTCTCAAAATTCAAATCTTTTCTTTCCTTTTTTGACATAAGACTTAGGGGCCGATTGTTTTTTGGTTTGAAGTCTGAATTTAACTTATTCTCAGACTTCAAATCGTTTCATGATGATTCTTTTTTTACTTTAGACTTAATTTAAGACATTTTTATCTGAATAAAAAAAGCTAAATATTTTAGCTGATATTTAAATGCAAATGTCTAAATTATTTAGGGATACTAACAATTTACCCCCCAAGATTAATCAAAAATACAAATTTCCCCTTGCAAGATTTAAAATTACAGATTGCCCCCTGATTTTTTAATTTTGACGTTAAGTTAAACGGAGTAGGGGTATTATTGAAAATAAAACTCGTGCGATAAAATTAAGGGATATTTAACAATTTAACCCCTGAGGTTAAATAAAAATACAAATTCCCCCCTCCTGAGGATAAAAATAATTAAAAAATTAGGATGAAAACAATAATAATAATTAAAAATATTTAAAACTTTATTGAATAAATAATAAATAGTAAATTTGAACCAAATTGAACCCACCATTTAATCCGAGCTTTAATTTAACAAACCCAAATTGGGCGGTGGCGAGTTCTAGTAGAGGAGAGAGAGAAGGAATTGGTGACAGAAGTAATTTCGTCAATGAAGAGAAGGAAACGACGATCGTCGGGGTGGCAATTCGTGTCATATGTGTCGACCCATTTAATTGTTCGTGACAAAAAATGAAAAGCAGATTCGACACGGTTATTAAATGTGTCACCCACGTCTTATAATCGTGTTTACTTAATTGTTTAATTTAATTATGTATAGTATATCATATTCTATATATTTATATCAATTAAAATTATTTTTAGAATATAAATAACTATTAGTATAACAAAATTATTAAAATCATTACAATTTACTCTTATGTAAATTAATTTACTTTATAATATAAAATTTTCAGTTTCATAAAATATATGTTGTAATAAGGTAAAAATTATATCATTAAATAAGCTTGCATGTTAATGATTGACAAGATATATTTAACTATTCGTACCATTAAACTGGTTGACATGTTGAACACCCTCAACATGAATTTGACCCATTTATTAATCGTGTGTCATGTTCGCGTCGTATTCGTGTCATGTTCAGGTGTCATGATTTAAATTGCCACCCCTAGACAATGACAATGTAGGGGGAAGATCTGGTGAAGCACTAGAGAGAGGTGGTAGAGATTGCCGGTAGATGGGAAACAGAGAAGGAGACAGAGGAAAAAAGAAAGGTAAGAATGTTTAGGCGATTTTAGAAAAGTGAGGGAAGATGTTTGTATTTATATAATGACATTTTGGTCGAATAGCATATATTATCCTCTTTCTCATTTTTTTTCACTTAATTTAATGTCGAAATTAAAAAATAAGAGTATAATTTGCAGTTTCAAAATGTGCAGAGGGAATTTGTATTTCTGCTTAATCTCAAGGGGTAAATTGTTAATATCAAATTACTGAACATTAGGTTATTTTGGTAAAATTGTGAAAACAATTTTCCCTCTCCACCTTTTCCGTTTAATTTAACGTCAGAATTCAAAAATCAGTGGGCAATTTGTAATTTCAAATCTTACAATGGAGAATTTGTATTTTTGCTTAATCCCGGGGGATAAATATTAATATCCCAATTATTTATTACTCTTTTAATTCTCTTATATGCCCTTATAAAAATTTATTTAAAAAAATTTTAAAATTATTTTATGCTCATTTAGCTTATTTATATATCAAATTATTTAAAAAAAAACAACTTCTTTCCCAGTTATATACATTTGAATGAATTAAATTCGTAAAAATTTTTGATATACAAATACTTTTACTATGTAAAATAAAATCACAAGTGAAAATAATATATATATAAATTGGGGTATATGTGTAAAATCATTAGTTTTCAGGCATTTTAATTTAGATGTTAAAATAAAAAAAAACAAAAAAATCATTCAGATTTTTATATTTAGACCTATTCAGATTCCAGTTTAATTCATACCAATTCAGATTTCTGGCTAAAAACAATCGCCTCCTTAATCTAAGACATTATTATCTTAATAGAAAAAGCTAAAATCTTAGCTTTTATATTTATGTAAATGTCTTAATCATTTACTGCTCCACTAATTCTTTTAGATGCCTTTATAGAATTTATTTATGACTAATTTGTATGTAGTTTAATATTTTATTTTGAAACATTATTATTTATTTCTAATTTTTCATTATGATTCTCTATATTTTTTTAAAATTATTTTATAGCACAACAAGAAATTTTCACATATTTGTCGTTTTGTATTTTTTATTTGATTTTTTAAAAAAAAGTGAGAAATATAACATTAATTTGGAAGTTAAACCCATATTTTCTTCATACTTGTCACTTGTTGTTTTGATTATATTACATATTTCTCACATTTTTAGATAGTGACAAGTAATTAACAAGTAATTAGGATACATATGTAAACAAATAAAGTATTTAAACTTAAAAGTAATTTTTAGGGGTGATTATGATAAATTATAATATATTAAAAATTCACGTAATTTTACTAAACCATATAAACAAAATAATTTCCAAAAACCTAATTTCCTAAAACCTAACCTAAGCCGTCTCTCTCTCGTTCTCTCCAGCGCCGCAACACCTCCTCCGCAACTCGCTGACTCCAGCCTCGCCGACTACAGTAGCCCCGCGAGGCACTGACTCCAGCAGCCCTGCGCCTCCAGCAGCCCCGCCTTGTGCTGACAGTAGCATCCCCGCGACTCGCCGACTCTAGCATCGCGTAGCACCGATCTTCATCTTCCGAGGACAAGCATCGCGCAGCGCCGATCTTCATCTTTAGCTTTTGTTTTTGTTTTTATTTTTACTTATTTATTATTTCTGGTGAGTCGAAAGGTGTGGATTTTGGTGAAATTGCGGGATTTAGGTTTTCAATTTGTGGTGTTTTAGGTCGAGAATGGCGGGGCGGCAGATTTCTCACATCTATTTTTTAGTTTTCCTTGTTTCTTTCAGTTTTTAATTAAACAAAATGAGAGATTAATTTCATTTTTTTCCAATTTTAGTTGCATGGATTGCAGAAATTCATAGATTTCAGTTTCAGGTAAGTGCTATGTTTCAGTTCGTCTTAGTTTCTCATTTTTAGTCTTAGATTCTGTGCCGATTTCTTACATCTTCCTCGATTTGTTCATCTGCTATTCAAGAGCAGAGTAGTAAAGAAGCATGGTCGTGGTCATGTCAAGGTCTTTCGCTCTTCTAACGGTGGCAAGTCCTGCTCTAGGGTAAACTCAAACTCTTTTTTTTTCTTCCTCTCTCTCCCCGTTTGGCTCTTGAGAAAATTACCTGAGAATGCTCTAAATCTTGAAATCTATTTTTGTTTTTTAAGATCCGGAGTTCCTTGATGATGTACTAAATCAATTTATGACATAATTTATTGTCGTCATTAATTTCTGTTTGGTGTGTATAAATTTTATGTGCTGAAGTTATGAATCTTTAATTCATTCTTATTTTGAAGATTATTTATATTTAAGTGCTTGATCTAGATCTCTGTTTTCTTTTCAAATTTTATTGTGTAATTTTTCACTATATCTCAATTGCTATAATTAATGTTAATCAGCAGCCTTGTTCTCATTTTGACAACTGGCAGGGTTTTTATTAATCTCTCTATTGCATTTTTCTGATGAGGAGTTATATTCAATTGAAATTGGAATGCTACATAAGAATCTCTTTTAATTTTAATGATACAGACTTGATAATAGTTTCTGGTTAGGTTCTGCGTTTGTAGTATATGTGCGATGCCGTGCCAATAGCAAGATGGTCAATTACTACTCAACTAACTGATTTTATCTTATAAACAATGCGATGAGGGGACAACTTCTGTTGTTGTCTTGGCTGGGGAGCCACTAAGGGAGGCAGAAAAGCTGGTGGCAGCTAAGATTCACCCAATGACCATAATATCAGGTTTTTGCCAGGCTTCTGCTTGGATATTGCTCTTTCTTGGTCTTCCTGTAGAGTTCATTACCAGTGTTTTTCATCATCCATGCTTCATTGCATTAAGCTTCTTTTGTGTTATTTTTCCTTTAATTGTGCTTGATTGTTCATTAACCTTGCTAAACTTGAATATTGAGATCTTATTATGGTCACTTTATGTTTGGAAAAGAGGCAATACATAGTTTGCATCTTTACTTCTATGCATTATTTTTCTCCATGAATTAGCAGGGCAACATGCATATATTCTGAAAATATTTTGTAGTTACTTTCTTGCATCTTTTATGCCGATAAATTCTCTTAATTGTTGTCCAGGTTACCGAATGGCCGCTGAATGTGCTCGTAATGCATTGTTGCAGAAAGTCATGGATAATAAAGAGGATGCAGGTAGTAATATGTTTATGCACATGTTCACTTAGGAATTGGTTATCTTCTGAGGAAGTTGTTCATTTCACAATGATTCACCTTTATCTTTTTTCACGGACTGCCATAGTACAAACTGTTCTAGATATTGATCATAGCACATTGATTAGATTCTTTAGGTGTATGTTGGTCAAAGTACAACAAAAGCCTCTAAATAACGGATAATGGCCTGAAAATTTTTACCTATTTTATTTTTTGACACATGACACTACTGGATAATGCAGAGAAATTCAAGTCAGACTTGATAAAGATTGCAATGACTACATTGAGTTCCAAAATTCTCTCACAGGATAAGGAACATTTTGCACAACTGGCTATAGATGCTATTATGAGGCTAAAGGTAATTTTAATTAGCATTGATGAGTTTAAAGGACTACTGATATGTTTTCTTGGTGCTTGACTATGGATACACTTGAGAATGAAGCTGTGAATATATTCTTTCTCTTGAACTCAAACTTATATTGAGATTCTGCACATATTCTTGTGTGCGTGACATTTGCATGCACACGTTTAGGTTTCCCATTTTTTATTCTATCCTTTTAAAGGACGATTTGACAACAAACAATTTACATGTTTCATATAAGGTTTACTATATGAATGCGCTAGACTGATATCGTATTCTAGGCATACCTTCTTTTGCTTGACGTTTCCCCTGTTTTTATGTGTCCAAACAAATAAAATGATTGGTTTTAAGTGTTCTAATGACACTTATTTTCATTCTTGTTTTCTTCCTCCTCTAGAATTCATCTTTTGTTGGTATATGCATTATGTGTTTTGGCCACAATAAGTTGTGTTGTTATCAGCAGTCATTATGTTTGAAATTTTATTTTCTTTATTGGTTATTTCTAACAATGATGTTGTAAATTGCAGGGCAGCACAAACTTAGATGAAGGGTGGGTGCCTAAACTTAGACTTATTATACTGGGTTTTTTAGTCTTTAATCCAACCAAAAACTAAAGCATCTTATAGTTATCTTTTTAATTGTTTGAAAATGCAGACTTGCATATGCTTTTTTTGCATACATGTAAAACTTTCCATGCATATTCAAGCTAAGATCTTCTGAATATTACTTTGCTTTTTTTTATTCTTCTTATCAATATTGATAAAAATATCTTCTGCTTGTTAGCTGGTTGGGTTTGTAAGACCTTGGGATTGTATCCTGCTGGTACCTAGGTTGGAAGGGGTTTGGTTTAGACTTGTGAGTTTAGAGAGAGATTTTAAAATATTTGACATGTTCTACTAAATCAGAGGTGTTAAGGGTAAAATCTAGTTTAGACCGTTTATATGTTCATTTGTGTTATAGACTTTGTTCATTGCATTGTTTTTTTGTCATATCTGTTATATCTGTTATTAATTTTAATTGAAACGCTCTGTACTCCAGATTTATGCCACTATTAACTTTTGTAGTTGGTAATGGCTGATGATCTTGTACAAGAGTATGTTATTGGAACTCATTACTGAAAGACCCACTATTTGAAGAGATACTCCAAATTCTGTTCTATGTTTATGCCACTAGCTGGATCAATCACGTTTATATTTCCTGAATGATTTCTGGATGAGTGATATGTATTTTGATGTGATTGTACCTTAATTTCACTGAAACAGTTCCAGTCATATATTAAGGACATGTATTAGCTGGTGATGGTAATAGTTTGATCTGTACACATGTTGTGTAATACCTTTTGTACCTTATATTCTACTTATCAAGGTGTTCGATGCTTGAATGGAAATACAAGTTTCATGCTTCAAATGGAAATACACAAGGTGTTTATTAAAATTTAACTGTGTGCCTTTTATATGTGTGCCTTCTATTATGACTTCTTCATGTGTTGTATGGTTGCAGGTTGAATCTGAGTACCTCCCTCTCTACAACAACTATGGGCTAGGTCTCACCACGTGGAGTCCACTTGCTTCTGGAGTGCTCACTGGAAAATACAATAAGGGAATTATACCATCTCACAATCGGTTTGCATTCAAAAATTACAAAGTAATTGGATGGATTTGATACACTTCAGTTGCTATAATCCATTGTTATTCTTTGCCCTTATTGGTATAAATTACTGACTACATGAATTATAAAGTTGCTAATTACTTGGTATTGTGTAGTATGCTTACTTGTTTGTTATATGGATTTTTGATATATGATAAAATGGGATTGATTCGAGGATTTATGCTTGTTTTATGATAAATTTGTTTAATGTGACAAATGGTACAGATTATGAATTTCTGAAATTTTTTAAAATACCTATTATATATACTTGGTAGTTAGTAAACAGTCAAGTATTATATATATATATATATAAATAATACTTGGCGGCTAAAAACTGTCAAATATATTTTTTTTAATTTTTAAAACTATTTATACTTGGCGGTAAAAAACCGCCAAGTATAGTTAGGTGCATACTTGGCGACTAAAAACTGTCAAGTATATATTTTTTTAATTTTTTAAAACTATTTACACTTGGTGGCCAAAAACCACAAAGTATAGTCAGATGCATATTTGGCGGTCATCAATATGCTAAATTGACCATATTTGGCGGTGTCATTGGTGGCGCTTTCAAGACCGCCAAATATGAGCATTTTTTTTATAGTGTAAATTTAAAAAGCACTTATTTTTCAAAATATTTAACTCGTTTCACACATATGCTTGGGCCTTTTTTATTTTTTTAATTACGTTGGCTCTTTTGGTGGTTGGTTGATAATTGCTGGAGGCAATGTGTCACAACCCGCACCCAATGTAGTAATATTGCAGTGGAAAAGAACTTGCCAAGGGAACACAGTCGTCGCTATGTCGAAATCCTTCTCTTAATCTTTAAGTGATCGAATACCTGAGGTACACAACAGACTAGTGAGTATGAAACTCAGTAAGCAGCTAGAATTATAAAACTGGCGTAACACTCAAAATAAAACAATAGATGGCGATAACCATTTTAGAATATGACTACTATTCAATACTTATTCCATAAATCACTAATTATTGTTCATTTCTTGGTATACAAGCCACCAGTGCCCCATTAAGAAAGTCAGAAAATTGATTTCACTATTTAAGGATCGAGTCTCTACGCGAGGGAACTAGCATGGCAGTGCCAAGTTTTGATTTCCAATCTGTTACAAATTTCAATTTCGCGCTCCTGCGCCAAGGGAGGGCACACATGCGCCAACTCTCTATTCTCTCTTACTTGAGTCAGTGCAAGTAGCGCTTTAGCGCGAAAGGTATGGCGCAGTGTTGCCAATTCTCTGCCTATACTTCTATAGGTCTGTTAAAGATGAACTCCTGCACCATTTAATGGTGCTCCTGTGCCAACCCTATATCATTGGCAGATTTCCTAGATCAATTATTTACTTATCCAGTCACATTTCTAATTCCATAAATACCTGTCTATAGGTAATCAAGCATGGTTTTTTCATGTCAAAGCTCATCACATACACCCATTTACATACACATGTCTCATTTACAATTCAACTTTCCACAAGTCTATCACATACTCATTTGCTCCCATAAACATATAAATCATTCACACATGAGCTTCCATAAGCTAGCTACATTGTTCATATGGATATTCATTTCACATAATTTTGGAAGCTTCCACAGTACAGTCACAGATACTTAGGAATAGTGCTCTCTAATCAAGGTAGGACTTTTCATTTCACAGTCAGTTCGCATACGTAGGCCTACCCATGAATCAGCTCAAGGCTAGTCTGACAATCCGGGTGATACCGGGCCCATGCTACCGAATCTCATTTAGAGAAACACATGGTCCAGACCTCCCCTCAAGCCATGGGGATACGAAACAATATAGATACATTCAGAGGCCTACCCATGAAATAGCTCAAGGCTAGTCTGACAATTCGAGTGATACCGGGCCCATGCTACCGAATCTCATTTAGAGAAACACATGGTCCAGACCTCCCCTCAAGCCATGGGGATACGAAACAATATAGATACATTCAGAGGCCTACCCATGAAATAGCTCAAGGCTAGTCTGGCAATCCGGGTGATACCGAGCCCATGCTACCAAATCTCATCTAGAGAAACACATGGTTCAGACCTCCCCTCAAGCCATGGGAGTACGTAACAGTATGGATACATTCAGATACCTACACTTAAAATAGCTTAAGGCTAGTCTGACAATCCGGGTGATACCGAGCCCATGCTACCGAATCCCATATAGAGAAACACATGGTCCAGACCTCCCCTCAAGCCATGAGAGCCAAATATCCTAAGTTGTGGCATGCTATTCACATATCAGTTTTCACATTCAGTCACATAAGTGAAGCTCTATATTAAGCTTTCACTCACATATCACATTTCACATTTCAGTCACATAAGTGAAGCTCTATATTAAGCTTTCACTCCCATATTACATTTCACATGTCAGTCACATAAGTGAAGTTCTTTATATCAAGCTTCTAACCCAATCATAACTTATCATAATTCATTCACCATAATACTAGCATTTAACGGTATCACATTTGACATTCAATATATTTCCATGGACTTGGCATGTAATTTTAAATTCATAACACATCACACAGTGATGCATGCCTTCACACCTCACAATATTGTAGTTCACTATCATAATTGAGGTTTTACATAGACTCTCATTAATCACATATACATTCATAAATACAATAAGCTTACATATCTCATATACACTTATGGATGTGCACAATCTACACAGTGGCATCATTCTTACACATATAGAAACCTATTGACTTCTTTATCAATGTCAATCCTTCCATTACTCTTCGGTATATTTCAAACATATCGTTGCACAACTATGTCCATGTACAACTGGTCTCATTCATTTTCCACTCATACATATTCAGGGAACTCTAATACACATGATATTTCATAGACATTCATTTGTCATGCCATCCCACATGAGGAAATAGTATCCTCGAATGTTTGGCATGTATTTCATTCTTCACATACATAAGTCGTTTCATTGGCTATGTTATTCAAGCCATATCATAACAAATGCACCTACATGAGGGCACATTTACATTTCTATATCTCACATACAAGAAGTTACACCAACATGTAAATCACATACACATCAAAGTGTGTGAAATCACACATTTCATAAATCACTATAAACCCCAATCAAATCATTTCCCATATCAAAGTCCGTGTATTCATGGCCCCATCCACATTCCATCAACACATGTCACATATATTCATAAACATAATCATTAAATTCATTTCATTAAGAGTTAACGTCTGTTGTGTCCTCAGAAGGGTCTAGCTACTTAACTGATTAGCCTCGCCTCTTAATTTTGTTGTCCTGTATTTCTTGACAAGCGGTTGTTTAAAGTTCATCTCTTCTTCTTCTCCTTCCTCTCTGGTAACCATTGCCATAGTCATGACACACTTATTAGTGTCCATGTAGAAGTTATTAAATCCCTTATAGGTTAACAACAATTCACCCAACCAATAACATCATTTATTAAACTCTATCACACACATATATTGGTTGGATTATTATAATAAGAGATTATTCATTTCCAATCATCACCAAACTTCATGGAACTCAAATAGACATACATATTATAGCTGATGAATTTTATTAAGTCAAAATAAGGTCATATTCCTCTTGAAAATCCTTAATTTCATTCACACAGCAAATCTGTCTGCAGACCTTTCAACTGAACAGTGAAACTTTGAAGAATTTTATAAAATTATACAACAATCCAATCTCTACCAAACTTTTCAGTCTAAAACTAGACACATATAAGTGTCATTCCACCAAAAATCATGATTTTCTAAGGAGTTCAATGCAGTCAAACGGAATTTATTTCACATACTCTGTTCTGGAACTTAACATTCACAGTTCTTTAAGTCCAGATTTGAAAAATCATAACAATTCACACATAACTCCAAAAACCATGAAAATTTACAGTCTAACAGAAAACATATCCAAGGGTTTTCATATTAAAAATCACGAAATTTTACAAAGATTTGCCCCCTCAAATGGAGTTCATTTCCGCTGCCCTGTTTTAAAACAAGGGAATTCTCAATTTCAAACCAGAATTTCAAAAATTCATTACAATTCACACACTGCGAATTTTTTTAGTGTTTCAAAATTCTATAAACTCCTTGAGATGTCTAGTTTATCATATAAAAATTTCAGAGTCAGAAAACAACCATAGAATTTATAAGAAATTTCGGACTAACCCCTGTTCAGCAAAGAGGCTCTGCAGGAATTTCACTCAATCATGTTTCCTAACTTCCCAAACATCATCCCTTCTCCTTCAATATACCATAACACATATAATATCATGTTTTCTAACATGTACCAGGATGTATATAACATAAATACAAGGTTAATCATAGTAAAATCTAACATTTCCTTATAGAATTTCAAGGCTAGGCTTTAAAGGAAGAAGGAGAAGATGAATTTACCTTAATTTCCTTCTAGCTTATTCAATTTTCCTTGAATTCCACAAGTGAAGAAAGCAAATTGAGAGAAAGAGAGAGGGCTGGAAACGTTTTTGTAGAGACAAGAAGGAAAATGAAATTTTCTAGAATTCTCCCACATTTATATAGATAAGGATTGGGTAAAATTTCATGTAAACCCTCCATTTTCCAATTCTTGCATGTCATCCTATCATGATTTTTAATTTGCTTTATCACCCTTACAATTATACAAAAGTAAAAATAATTTAGATGCTTAAACACATGATAATTGTGGTTACACATACTAGGGTGTTACACAATGTGATGTCTTAGTCATCAAGCATGCCCCACATGCTTCATTTAATTTGGAATCACTTCATAGTTTAAAGTTTTCATTTGAGTCCTTATTACTATTAGATAATAATCATTTGATTACCTTCCTAGAATTATCTATGCTATTTATGCTAGCACCAAGTGATCATCATCTCATATATATGTGTGTGTGTGTAATCTTTAATTGTATACTTCATTATTGTTATATTAATTAAAAAATATTTAGATCATTATTGTTTACTCATTTTTTAGTTTCTGACTATTATTTTTTTTATAGTCTTTCTTTGTGATTACTGGTGTTATGTCATATGTCATTTTGCTAGTAACTGATATTGTTTATGGTAATTTTAGTTTGTTTCAAGTTTAATTCTTTTCATTAATCAAAATTATAGATAGCAAATTGACATAATACCAAATGCATGCGTGAAGCTATGTACCTTTTTTTTCCTAATCTTTCTAATTCAATTTTTAGAGTTTGATACTTTATATATGTAAACCATATTTTAACTATCATGAAGGATATAATTTTATTTCATCAGAACTATATATACAAAACATTTCCTCAAATAATTAAGAAATGATTAAACTAATCTTTCTTAAATTTAACTAGTTAGTAATTAGTAATTTGGTCAAATTTTAAGTTTCTTTCATTCAGGTTACTGAAGGAGTGAATACTTTTGATGAGTTAAAATGTATAACATTAAGGCGATTCATAATGGATGTAATAGTTATTAGGCATTTGAAATAAATTCATCTAAAAATGCTACTTGACCAAATATTAACTTTTGTATCGTGGAAGATATAGAATGTGCTATATTAGAAGGCAAGTATGTTTGTTTCACTTGGTTTATATAGGCTCCAAGTGCCTTAAGCATTTGGGTGTTTTGATGAGGACTGCAATGAATTTAGACCCCTATTATTCGGGGTCATAGGTTGCACATATCAACATATATGTTGCCATAGGTTCAAATTGAGGCTATTTTTTAGGGCATTGGTATTGCACTTGGGGAACTTCCTGCTTATTTTATCTCAAGGGCAAGTATGATCACCAAAATCTATGTTAGTAGTTTCTTTTCTAGTTGAGATATCATGATAAAATTATTAAATAAAATAACTTGTTGGCAGTGAACCATTAAAAACTTAATAGTTATATAATTTGATCTTTTTGCATTTTGATTGTCTTCTTCTCCACCATTTTTTTATTGCTTGAGACTTTTTCTTTTAATTATATATATCAATTATATAGTCAAAATATGTACCAAGTGGTACTTGGAATTTTTCAATGCCTCCTAATACTCTTATCTCATCTTACATTAATATGTATTCTCTTTTTTGGACTTTTTTAGAATGGCTATACGATGGGATTATAAGGAGGATGTGAGGTTCTACATGACAATTTCATGTGAAGAGGTAATACTTAACTTATGCTATACCAGATCCCAATTTTGTTTTCAGTTTTATGCATGTATATTTTATAAAGAATTAACATCTATCCAAACAAAAAAAGTAACAAAATCTAACAAAAAAGATCAATTATTATTCTTCATATGATTTAATTCTTACTAGTATATTGGCCCATATGCAAACAATATGGGTGTGCCAACTACTTTTATGAGTCCACAAAGACATAATTATGCTAGCTGCTTTCATGAGTTCTCTGTTTTGCTGCAACCAAACGATTATGTCCAATGGTAGGAATTGAGGTTGCAAAAATTGGGTAGTTGTCTTTCTCATTCTTATATGATTACTCATTCATTCATTATTTTTCTAAGTATGATTTTCCACTTTTTTTAGTTGCTGCTATGATTGAAATTATGATCTGGACTAGGTTCCTGTATTCTAGTTGCCAGAAGTATCACTTTTAATTTTATATAGATTGGATTGCATGCATGTGGTTGATCAATAAGTTGAAGCAAAAATGGACAAACACATGTTTATATGGTGTTGGACCTGTTTATGCCTTTGGCCCGGTTGAGCTGTTTTGTTTGGCTTTATTTCCTTGTGGGTTTGCATGTTTAATTTGAAAATTTTAATTGGGAAGCTAAATAATATTTATCAACTAATTAAATTGATATAATTAGTTGTGATAAGAGTATATATGGAGGGAAAAGTAGTTTAATTTGGAATTTTTGGCAAGGTTGGGGGTTTGAGATTTTTTGAAGAAGAGTAATTTTAAATTACTTGTAATTGATTATTTGAATTCTTTTTTTAAATTACTTGCAATTGATTATTTGAATTCACAATTATTTGAATTCTTTCTTTCTAATGTGAATTCAAATAAATTATTTGAAAATTTGAGTTTTCATTGTGAACTTCTTCATTGCAGGCTAATTGGTTGCAAGTAATCCCATTTGCTTCATTGGAAGACCAGAACAAGATGGTGAATTATCTTTTGCTGGTTGCATTCTTTACAATATCTTAAATGAACAAAATTTTTATGTATTAACATCTTAAATGTTAATTCCCTATTGATGAAGGATGTACTATAATGTAAAAATATTTTTTTTGTGCGTAACTATTCTCTTTTATTTGCAGGTTTTGCAAGAAGTTTTGAGGTTAAATTTCTTAAATTTTTTAAAATACCTATTATATATATATATATATATATATATATATATATATATTAAATACTTGGCGGCTAAAAACCGCCAAGTATATATTTTTTTATTTTTTAAAACTATTTATACTTGGCGGCCAAAAACCGCCAAGTATAGTCAGGTGCATATTTGGCAGGTTGACCGACCGCCAAATTGAGCATATTTGATAGTGTCATTGGTGGCACTTTCAAGACCACCAAATATATACTTACGTGGCTGCCAAAAACCGTCAAATATGAGCATTTTTCTTATAGTGATTGTATAGTCAGAGTGCGATATGTTTAGCTAAAAACCTGATATTTCACTCGAGGACAAAGCACATTGAGATTGAGTATCACTTTGTACATGAAGTTTTGGAAGATGGTCAAATCTCTTTACAAAAGGTTCATACTGATGACAACGTGGCAGATATATGATGACTAAGCCGATCACAAGGGCAAAGTTCAGTCGATGAAAGACTTCTCTTCGGCTTGATGCTACCTGATCATTGGTAACAAGTAAATGGACAATAGCTTTGGAATATTTTCACAATAGAAGACAAAAAAGTCTTCAAGTGAGAGAATGATGGAAATAGGAATTGTTTTCCTATTAGAATTAGATTAATTAGTAGATCCCTATTTAGGATATTAGTTAATTGTGAATCCTTATTCTATAGAATTAGGATTTATCTTATTTACGATTTTGCACTTAATTTCCTATTTATTTAGGAAAGATATCCTATTTGGGGCTATTTTGTCTAATACTAATAGGATTAGTTATCCTATTAGTTTGGGGACTATAGTAGTATAAATAGTTAACATCTAGTAGTACTTTGACATAACATATGACATAAACACAAAGGGTGTATGAGAGCTTCTAGTTGAGAGGTTGTGAGGAATCTCCAAAATCTTGTAAATATTTCTTTTTCTAGTACAGAGTACATTTCTTTATTAGCTCTGTGAAAGTAGGCATATTGCCAAGCCACGTAAATCTTATGTGTCTTCTTTGCCACCTCTATTTTTCTGTACTTTGTTCTTTCCTTCGGTAATAGTTTGAGCCTATCAATCTTGTGTTTCACGTTATATTACGCAAGACTTGTAATCTTTAGTCGAGCCCACCCCACCATAAGACTTTGTTTTGGCGATATGTACATATCTATTTGGTTCAAAAGCTCAAACATGAATTAATTTCTATATAACACTTCAACCATTTTAAAAAAATAAAAACTTGGATGGAAGTGGAATAATTAATATATTTTTACTCATTAGTCAAATACAAGTAAATGTATTAATGACACTTGATTTCTTTCAAGAATATTGGAATTTTGAACTTGATATTTGTCAAGAGAATGATCATGTCTATTGTTTGATCGTACTAGTTGGAATAGCTAGCCCACTCCATAACCTGAAAACATTGAACTTATTCCTTCGTCAGGGGGACAAATTAAATTTAACAAACAATTATAAACACGTTGATTAGAATCATATGCTGTAACATGTCACTACTGTTTTTAAAAATTAATTTATTCCATTTTACAAATCTGAAAAATGATTAAAACAGCATCGTAAGTTGAATATATTTTTTAAAATTATCATGAGCCACGTTTTTGACAAGTTAAATTTAAAGTAAAGAAAATTATCTTCTTTAAAATTCTAAATTGTCAATGCTAGACCCATAACGCTAATTTTAATTCTCAAGCAGTTGTTACATAGGAGACAATGAAACATGTTTTTTCATTTTCGAAAGCAAATCGTTTTCATTTCATAAATTTTTTTACCTCGAAAATAACTTCTCCACCAGTGACTGGGCGCCTTGTGTAGAATGTATCATGAGAAGTCCTATTAAAATCTTTCTTGGTGGCTTAATTGCTATCGTAACTAAGGAAGAATCTTGAAGCTTAATTCATTTTATAATTTAGGGAACAAAATGAAGATAATTACTGAAGGGAGAATTGAGTCAGTTTTGACGGTTATTTTGCTCTTGGCTGTCTTGGGGCTTAATGCTGGGCAGTGCCCGGCACCTTCCGATTTTCTTCAATGCTATCAACCTTGCCTCGAGAATTGCCTTCAAGGAAATTCTCTACTTTCGTGCGTACCCCAGTGCATCGTATCCTGCAGCTTTCCGAGCTTGAACTCTACGCTAGACACTCTGTACTTCTGCCAGGTTGGTTGTGCTACCACTTCGTGCACCAACATCAGCACCATAGCCAACCCCGGTAAGCATCAAATCCCTCTCATTTTTCCCTACATATGGAGAAAATTTTGAGGAAAAACTCACTAGGTCACTTTGCTGATTTGGTCAGTTTATCCGATTAAACTGATGTGTAAAAGAAAATTTTTCATAAAACAAATATAGATACATTTGTCTAGTCACAAAACGCGCATTCTCACACACGATGATATGACATCCTATCATGAGACGGATGCATATACATCATTGAAGGGAAGGTCCTTTTTTTTTTCTTTTGGATACCTGGAGGAGCTAATAATCTGGTTGTTTTGTTTGTCAGCTGGAGAGAAGGTGGCAGACTGTGTGGGTTCCTGCTCAAATACTTGCGCAGCGGTCCTGGGTTGAAGACAATCTTATAATAAATGTGTATATTCCTACGATCAAAGGCTTTTGTGTAATACTGTTACTCATCGATAACCATGTAGTTATCTGATGAATTTGAATAATTCAGCAAAAGCTATCGTTGCTTAATTTATGTTTTCCATACGCTTTTCTTTGAAATAATAAACACCCTAAAGGGTTTCATATAATAAATAATTATCTCTTTTTACGGCTTAGAAAATGAATAATAGTATTCATCCTAAATTTTTTTAATATTAAATTTACATTCTAAATGATGTATATTTCATTAATGATTGTCAAAATGGATAGCATTACAATGTAATAAGTGATATAATAACTTTAAAATAACATCCCATCTTTGAGAATATATTATTCGAGAAAAGTTCTTAAAAGAATTGTACAATAATTAAGTTTAGAATTGTTTGTTATTGTAATATCAACATCTTAAAAATAAGGTATAAAGTGACAATTGTTTTTTCCAAAATTTCGAAATACACCAAAGTTTTAAGAAATATGTACATAAATGCTGTTTCTATAATTAATTGGGAAGTGGTATCTGATAAAAGTATATCTATTATAATAATCATGTACTAATTTGTAATCCTAATATATTTTCAAAGAAATATATTATTAATAATCTTGCATTTACAAAATTACCAACTTCAATCAATTTATTTGTTGGGTCAAAAATTAGAATATTTTTGGGGTAATTATGAAAAAATTATGATTCTTTCCTGATCTAATCTTCACCTTAGTAAAATGCAAGCACATAATTGATGGTTAATACATAACCAATGAGAGAACAAAGAATATAATAAATCTCAACGACTCAAAATTAATAAAATACACGTGGCATAAGATCTGTAAAAGTTAAGATAAAACTAAGATTGGGAGAGAATACTAATTTATTCTGAAAATATCCAAGTCTAATAATTAACTATATAATATCAAAACGGAATGTGATTTCAAAATTAAAATATTCTCATAATATAATATTAAGAATAAAATACGTCATAACATAATTAATATATTAATTAATCAAGAATTGTATTGTAATTATATATATAAATTATTATTATGCATAATGATAGAAAAAGAATTGTATACATTTCACAAGCTTTTAGGAGTGAAATATTTATTATCGTGTGAAACTTTACAAGAAGTAAGGGTAACCTTCATCAAAAGTCATTTACCGTTTCCCAAAAGGTCATAATAGTGAAAAGATTAAAATACCCCTCCCGCTAACTCACAATGGGAAAGAGGGGAAGTTTCTATACATTTCTTAAACTTTAGGAAGAGACATCATTACTTGAAAAAAAAAAAAAAAAAAGACGACACACACACGCAAACAAAAAGCACTATTGACGGGGCCACTATCAATATGTATCATGAAAAGTACGATACAAACCTTTTTTTGAGACACAGCTGCTCTTCAACATAAAAACGCTAAGCTAATCATTCATAGATCTCTGCCTTGTTTAGGAAAGCAAGGAAAGCAAAATGGAGAAAGCAAACGGCAGATAAGTTGATGGTTTGCTTGGTGTTGGGGCTTCTTGTTGGGCAGTCCACAGCCACTTTCCAAGAACGCTATGGACCTTGCTTCATTATTTGTCTTCTAACACCTCCAAATTCTTTATCTGTATGCATACCAAAGCGCATAGCAGACTGCATCATCCCACACTACTCACAATCTCCACAAGACACCCAAGTACTTTTGCAAGCTTGGCTGTGCCACCACATTGTGCACCAACTTCAGCACCAGGGACAACCCTGGTAATTAAAATCAAATTAATTAATCTCTCTCTCTCTCTCTCTCTCTCTCTCTCTCTCTTTCTCTTCATGTGTATATTCAGAGGAGTTCATTAACTCATAGTTTGGTTGTAATCAAAGGTCCCCTGTTAGTTTAAATACCAAACACAGACTTTCCGAATAGTAATAGAGGCTTTAAGCAAGTTCCATAATTTCCACGTTTCTAAGAAAAATAATGCCAGAATTGTTTGGATAGATGAGGGGGCGTCATTTCCAAAATAACCTGATAGTCTAGTATTCAAATCCTCTCACATGTGTTGATACATGAGCCCTCACCGTCGTGTTGCTTTTACGTGAATTTAAATATTTAAACAAGGTTGATCGGTATTTTAGATTAATTTTAAAATTATCAAGATGAATTATTTTACTTTTAGGAGCTGATTTTTTTCTTTTCTTTTTTTTTTTTTTGTTATGAGGTCTGAATTTAACATCTTCTCAGACTTCAAATGTTTTCTTCTTCTTTTTTTTTTTACATAAGACTTAGGGGCTAATTATTTTTTGGTTTGAAGTCTGAATTTAACTTTTTCTTAAATTTCAGATCTTTTTATGATGATTTTTTTCTTAAGACTTAATCTAAGAAATTTTCATCTGAATGAAAAAAAATGAATAATCCAACTTTTATATAAATGGAAATGTCTGAATCATTTATTACTACTTTAATTTTCTTAAATGCCCGTATAAAATTTATTTTTGACCAAATTGTACATACCTTATTATTTTAATTTTGGGACATTATTATTTATTTCTAATTTTATATTATGATTCTACATATTTTTAAAATTATTTTATGGTCATTTAGCTTATCTATATATCAAATTATTTTTAAAAAAAATAACTTCTTTCCCAATTATACGCATTTAAATTAATTAAATTCATAAAAAATTTAGATATGCAAATACTTTTACTATGTAAAATAAAATCACAATTAAAAATAATATGTATAAAGAGAGATATATGTGTAAAATCATTAGTTTTTAGACATTTCAATTCAGATATTAAAATAAAAAAACAAACATATCATTCAGATTTTTATATTCAGATTTCAGTTTAATTCAGACCAATTTAGATTTCAAACAAAAAAACAATCCCCCCTTAGTCTAAGACATTTTCATCTTAATAAAAAAAAAAACCAAAATCTTATCTTTTATCTTTATGTAAATATTTGAATCATTTATTACTGCTCTAATTGTTTTAGATGCCCTTATAAAATTTATTTATGATCAATTTGTATATAGTCTAATATTTTATTTCGAAACATTATTATTTATTTCTAATTTTATATTATGATTCTCTATAATTTTTTAAATTATTTTATGGTTATTTAGCTTATTTATATATCAAATTCTTTTAAAAAAATAACCTCTTCACCCAATTATACATATTTAAATAAATTAAAGTTATAATAAATTTTGGTATGTAAATACTTTTACTATGTGAAATAAAATCACAAATGAAAATAATATATATAAATATGGATATATTTGTAAAACTATTAGTTTTCAGACATTTTAATTCAGATATTCAAATAAAAAATCAATTATATCGTTCAGATTTTTATAGTCAAACCTATTCAAATTTCAGACAAAAAACAAAAAAAAAATCACCCCCTTAGTCTAATTATTGTACTTTAATGGACTTAGTGATCAATATATTGTTATTTATATATCTTGAAAACATAAATAAAATTATAAAACTTTGTTGCTGCATCTTGGTTTTTCAAGATAATATTTTTCATAGGTTAATTAGAAAATGACGACTATTTCCTCAAAGTTAATTAAATTGATTCATGTGCAAAGAGTTGAACCAAGAGTTTAATTGTAATCACAAATTAACTAAAATAAACAACTGCATGCTAATTAATATTCTTGGTAATAACTAAAGTCTAATAATCTTTCCATGGTTGTATCTATGTGTTTGTAAAACAAAAGTCTAATAATCTTTCCATGGTTGTATCTATTTTTCTAATACAACTTTCTCTAAGCAAATAGGATAAGTACTTATATAGTACAATAATACTACACTTACAAAGTTTATATATAAAGTTTGTTTACAAAGTTGACATAACATTAAGTAAATAAAATGAGTAGATATAAAAACTTACTGTAATAAATGTTCGATAAGTCATGTGTTATTGAATGTTTGGTGTCATGTCATTTGTATAAAAACTGACAGACTTTGTAAGTGTATTATTACTCTACATAATATTAATTGGCAAATTAATATGGCATTTAACCTAATAAAATCATTAATTTCTTGGAAGAAAAACCACAATTTTTGTTACAAATTTAATTTTCACATTCAAATAGCAATACCCAGTATCATAAAGAATATACGCAAGTTTAACTCATTGAAACACGTAGGATGTACCCAAAAATTCTCTCAATTGATTAATTTTTTTTTTAATTCTAGAAAGTTAATAAGGGACCTTTAAGCATCACCAGATCTGTGACATGATCAATCCACATAAATTGAATCCAAAGGTGCCAATTATCTGATTCAATCGACGAAATATTAGACTATTTGAACCAAAACATATTGGACTTAAACAAGTAACAAGTTCAACCTGACCCGTTTAACACCTTTAACCTCAAAAAAATGAGTTGATCAATTTACTAATTAATTGCACAAGTAAACAGGGATTTCACTTCTAATTGTTGCCTAATTAAAAACAACATTTGTAATTTTCTAACTTATCATTTTACTACAAACACAATTAAGAAAATGATTAGGTGGTTAAGGTGCTTCTGCCAACCATAAAAGCCGCTCCTTCCTCTTTTTGGGTAGTAAAATATGTTTTCAAATTAAAGTCCTAATGTTTTTATTATATTAGCTTATTAGTTATCATTGAACCACTTACCACCTAATGCCAAATAACAAATTCCAAATTAAATAGGTTTCCATTAATATTGACAATGTGTGCTTTACTACTGTAGGGGGAAATATAACACTTCCCAGAAAAAGACTAAAATGCCTTTGAGAGGCTGCATGGATCGCCTCACCTTGGAAATCTGCCTTCACATTCTCCTTGCCTTTTAGAATCTAAGCAGTGCAAGTACTACAAAATTGGTCGAATAGCTTGCATTTCCCACCTTCATATAGCTGACCAAGCAAAAAATGTCAAAAAAGTATAGCACTATATAGTAGCAGGCACTCCTCTGAGAAAAAAGCATGGTCCCCTTCGACCACATGTCTGTTTGAAAAATGCAAAATCTACAAATGTTAGCATAGTGATCCCCTCATCCACGTGTCTACCCAGAATTCAATCACATAGCAAGTGTAGCTTAAGGAGGAAGAAACTCATCCAATCGCTCATCCAACATGTGATGAGCAACCTAGATTGCTCACACATGTGAGGATAAAAGGTATTAAAGGAATAATTAGGATTTGGACAGAAGAGGGATCTCACACACAACCCTAACAAGTAGTCATCACTATTTTGATACCAAAAATCTCTCTTGGAAATTGTGGGTAACCTCAAAGACAAAGATTTATCTACATTCTCCTTGTTGTCCAGCTCGTATTCTTCTACCATACACCTTCTACTATTCCATTCCCTAAATAGACCTTGGCCTCCTTGATATTTCAACTGGTCATCACCATGAATAACGCTGACTTGAGCGTCAGAGGGCCTACGCTTGGGAACCTAGGCTCCTCTTAAAATTCTCTGCTATCTTGCATGTTTGTTTTTAGTAGAAATGTGTTCGAGGAAAAAGTGGTCGCCTGGACTTAGAAGGATCGAAGCTCCTAGTATCTGAGGTTCTACCTTAGTGCTACAGTCCATTAGTTCATTGGGCACGTGTACCATTGCCGTTGGAGCTGATTTTCTGCATCAAAAACTAGATATTTTATTAAAATCTCTAGTCCTTGTTGTTGAAACAGGAATCCTTTTCCTATTATGATTAGATTAAATAATAGATTCCTATTTAGGATATTAGTTAATTGTGTATGGTTTTTCCTCTAAAATTAGAATTTATCTTATTTACGATTATACACCTAATTTCCTACTTATTTAGGAAAGATATCCTATTTTCTCTACTTTGTTCTTCCCTAGATGATATTTTGAGCCTATTGATCTTGTGTTTGACATTATATTCCGCAATAATTGGTATCAAAGCTTGGTTCAGAGCTAGGTTTTTAACTTGTGTTGCAAATTTGGAATTGTGGTGTGAATAGTTATAGTTTAGGTAAGCTTTGTCAAAAAGACTAGATTGTCTAAGGAGGTTGGATTTTAAGTGGGGCCATTTTTTTACCCCTCCAATCTTTCCTGAGAGCTTACTTAGTGTATACTATTCATTGCTATGGTGAAATTTTACAAAAGTCAAGGTTGTTGTCAAAACACAAGATTTGTGTTATGGGTTCAAGTTAAATATGTCATCCAATTCCACGAAATTTGAGATGCCAAGGTTCAACGATTCCAATTACATATTATGAAAGTTGAAGATGCAAGCAGCTTTCATAAAAGATAGATGTGCAACAGTTTTATATGGAAAGGAGGCCAAACTAGAGAAGATGATTGATGTAGTTTTCATAGAGAAAGACGAATTAGTCATGGTAGATCTTCATCTTGCACTACATGGGATTGTTTTATTCAACTTATCTAGAGAAACTATAGCTAAAGGTTTTTGGGACAAAATACAATCCATCTATGAGGGGAAATCCACGTCTATTATGATCTCTCTAAGAAAGAAGCTTTACAACCTTAAAATAGAGGAAATGTCCTCTTTACATCAACACTTGAATGAGTTTAATAGCTTAATTAATGATTAGCAGCTATCAATACAAACACCGATGAAAAGGAAAGAGCTACTCTACTGCTTTGCTCTTCGCCTGATTTGTGGGATACCTAAGTAATGGACATCAATAAAGATACAGCTCTCATTTATGAGTCTATCAAATCTTTATTCTTGATCGAAAAGACACACAAAAAATCAAATGGTGGTTCTTCAAGTGATGCAATGTTGGCGCAAGGTAGACTTATAGAAATGACTGATAGCAAAAATCTAGATCCTAGTCAAAGGGCAAGACAAAAGGAAAGTGTTGGAATTGTAGAAAATCGAGTCATATGAGAAAAGATTATAGATTTAAAAAGGAAAAAGATTCCAAGTCTAATCTACATGCATCAGAATCAACGAATTCTCAAGTAAACATTATTGAAGATAAAGATTCATATGAAAAGAGAGAGGCATTATTGGTTGTTCAAGAAGGTATGCAATATCAATAGGTTTTACGTTCGACTACTTTATTTCATATGACACTACTTCGAGATCGGTTTCATACTTATCAATCGAGTGGAGAGACTGTTTACATGGGTGATAACAACACATGTAACATAGTGAGAGTTGAAGATATTCAAATAAAAATGTTTGATGGTTTTACACATACTATTTCTAGTGTGTTACATGTACCAGATCTTTGAAAGAGCCTTTTGTCATTGAAAAAGTTTGATCAAGACGGGTTTAAATTTTTTGAAGAAAATAGTAAAATGAAGATAGTCAAGGAGCTCTAGCAGTTGGAAAGGGAGAACTGATAGATGGTGGTTTGTACTATTTGATAGAAGAAATAGTAGTCCGCGAAGTTGTAGTTGCTAACGCTGTGATAGATTCGACTTCAATTTGGCATAGACGTTTAGGGCACATAAGCAAGCAAGGACTGAAGCTACTCCTTGATAGAAACTTATTGCCTGGGTTAAAATCTATTGATTTAGATTTTCGTGAAAACTATGTCGATAGAAAACATCATAGAACAAGTTTCCCTTCATCCAATGCTAAAAGTAAAAATGTTTTAGACTTGATATTCTGATATTTGAGAGACTCCTATTGCATCTATTAGAGCTACAAAGTATGTTATCTCATTCATTGATGACTTCTCTAGAAAAGTTTTGGTGTGTATTGTCGAAAGGAAGAATAAAGCTTTTGATTGTTTTACAAGTTTAAGACTCTGGTGGAAAATGAAAAGGGAAAAAAGATCAAGTGTCCAGGAACCAATAATAGAGAAAAGTACATCTCATTAGAGTTTAAGGAGTTCTATACTTAGCATGGTATAGTAAGACATCTAACGGTTCTAGGAACTCCACAATCAAAATGGAATGGCTAAAATGATGAATCACACACTCATGGATCATGCTAGAAGCATGATGAGTTATGCTAGGCTCGACCAATATTTTCAGGGAGAGGCTGTACACATCACGTGTTACTTGGTAAATCTTTCTCCCAATATTGCATTGCATTACAAGATTCTTGAAGAGATATGGTCTGAGAAACCTGTCAATTATTAACTCATTCATATATTTGGTTGTGATGCTTATGTTTAAATTCCTATAAAGTATAGGACTAAGCTGGATCAAAGATCTAAAAAGTGTATTTTTCTTGGCTATGCAAATGAAACAAATGGGTACAGATTGTGGGACCCTACTACCCACAGGGTTATTATTAACCGAAATGCTATTTTTTTATGAAGAAAAGATGACTCAAATTGAAGACTTTTGTTGAACAAAACAGAAAGAATCTAGTGTGTAGGTTGACCAAATCGTTATACGGTTTAAAACAGGTGTCAAGGTGATTGTATAAGCGATTTGATTCTTTCATTATAAGCTTAGGATTCCAAAGATGTGAAGCTGATAATTATGCCTACTTTTATAGTCATGGTAATGGTGACTTCATGATCTTATTATTATATGTGGATGGTATGTTAGTTGCTAGTAGCAATTCAAATGGTATTTCTAAATTGAAAGCTCAGTTGGCTAGGGAGTTTGACATGAAAGATTTAGGACCTGCTAGTGGTACTCTTAGGATGACAGTACACAAAGATTGAAAGAACAAGAGAGTTTGGATAACTCAAAGAAATTGTGTTGAAAAGATCTTGCATTACTTCAATATGCAAGATGCTAAACCAGTCAGTACTCTAATTCTTATTGGTTATAAATTGTCTTCAGAACAGTTACCTAGCTCCAACGGAGAAGGCAGATACATCTCAAATACCACATTCGTTGCCAGTAGGGAGCCTTATGTTTGCCATGACATGTACTAGAACGGACATTGCATATGCAGTACGAGTTGTGAGTAAATAAATATCTAATATGGGTAGAGATCACTGGGCTATAGTGAAGTGGATTCTTCATTACTTGAAGGGCACTTCAGAGGATGCACTATGTCATAGTGATCAAAATTTGTAGTTGGTTAGGTTTGTAGACTCAGATTTTGCATGAGATCGACATAGAAGAAAGTCTACCACTGGTTATGTATTCTCTACGACAGAAGAAACTGTTAGCTGGATGTCTAAGTTACAATCCAAAGTTGCATTGTCTTCTATGAAAGCTGAGCATATGACAGCTATAAAAGCATGTAAAAAAGCTACTTAGTTGAAAAGATTACTTAATGATTTTCAAGTACGACAAAAGCTAGTTGTGATCCATCATACAGTCAGAGTGCGATATGTTTGGCTAAAACCTGGTATTTTACTCAATGACAAAGCACATTGACTGAGTTTAACTTGGCATGTGAAGTTTTAGAAGATGGTCAAATCTCATTGCAGAGAGTTCATACTGACAACAACATGGCAGATTTATGATGACTAAGCCTATCACAATGGAGAAGTTCATTCGATGAAAGACTTCTCTTAAGCTTGATGCTACCCGATCATTAGTAACAAGGAAACGGGAAGTAGCTTTGGAATATTTTCACAATAGAAGAAAAATAAGTCTGCAAGTGCCAGAATGTTGAAATGGGATTCATTTTCCTATTTTCCTATTGGGATTAGATTAATTAATAAATTCATATTTAAGATATTAGTTAATTGTGAATCATTGTTCCTCTAGAATTAGGATTTATTTTATTTAGAATTATGTACTTAATTTCCTATTTATTTAGCAAAGATATCCTATTTGGGGATATGTTGTCTAATACTTTTAGGATTATTTATCTTATTAGTTCGGGGATTATAGTAGTATAAATAGGTAACATCTAGTAGTACTTTGATATAATATATGGCATAAACATGAAGGGTATATGAGAGCTTCTAGTTGAGAGATCGTGTGGAATCTCTAAAATCTTATAAGGGTTTCTTTTTCTAGTGTAGAGTATATTTCTTTTTACCCCCATGGACGGAGGCATATTGCCAAACCACGTAAATCTTGCATGTCTTCTCTAGCATATCTATTTTTCTCTACTTTATTCTTTCCTTAGGTGATATTTTGAACCTATTAATCTTGTGTTTGACTTTATATTTCGCAACACTTATAATCTTCAGTCGAGCCCACCCCACAGCTAGACTTTATTTTTGCAATATGCACATATATATTTGGCTCAAAATCTCAAACAGGAATCAATTTCTATATAAGACTTCAACCATTTTAAAAAATAAAAACTTGGATGAAAGTGGAATAATTAAAATATTTATCATTAGTCAAATACACGTAAATGTATTAATGACACTTGATTTATTTCAAGAATATTGGAATTTTGAACTTGATATTTGTTAAGAGAATGATCATGTCTATTTTTTGATCTTATTAGTGGGAACAGCTAGCCCACTCCATAGCCTGAAAACATTGAACTTATTCCTTCGTCGGAAGGACAAATTAAATTTAACAAACAATTATAAACACGTCGCTTAGAATCATATGCTGTAACATGTCACTAGTGTTTCTAAAAATTAATTTATTCCATTTTACAAAACTGAAAAATGATTAAAACAGCATCCTAGGTTTTATTTATTTTTTTAAATTATCATGAGCCACGTTTTTGACAAGTTAAATTTAAAGTAAAGAAAATTATCTTCTTTACGACTCTAAATTGTCAATGCTAGACCCATAACCCTTATTTTAATTCTGAAACATTTGTTACAAAGGAGACCATGAAACATGTTTTTTCATTTTGAAAAGCAAATCGTTTTCATTTCATAAATTTTTTACCTCGAAAATAACTTCTGCAAACCAACAGTGACCAATGAATTGGCCGCCTCATGTAGAATGTATCATGACAAGTCCAATATAAGTCTTTCTTGGTGGCTTAATTGCTATCATAACTAAGGAAGACTCGTGAAGCTTAGTTCATTTTATAATCTACGGAACAAAATGCAAATAATTACTAAAGGGAGAATTGAGTCAGTTTTGGTGGTTATTTTGCTCTTGGGAGCCTTGGGGCTTATTGCTGGGCAGTCCCCGGCATATTCTGAATTTCTTCAATGCTATCAAACTTGCTACGGGACTTGCCTTCAAGGAAATTCTCCACTTGTGTGCGTTCCGCAGTGCATCGTATCCTGCATCTTTCCAAGCTTGAACTCTAAGCTAGACACTCTATACTTCTGCAAGGCTGGTTGTGCTATCACTTTGTGCACCAACATCAGCACCATAGCCAACCCCGGTAAGCATCAAATCCCTCTCATTTTTCTCTACATATGGAGAAATTTTGAGGAAAAACTCACTAGGTCACTTTGCTGATTTGGTCAGTTTATCCGATTAAATTGATGTGTAAAAGAAAATTTTTCATGAAACAAATGTAGATACATTTGTCCAGTCACAAAACATGCATTCTCACACACGATGATATGACACGGTACCCTATCATTGGACGGATGCATATACATCCATGAAGGGAAGGTCTTTTTTTTTTTTTTTTTTTGGTGATATTTGGAGGAACTAATAATGTGGTTGTTTTGTTTGTCAGCTGGAGAGAAGGTGGCAGACTGTGTGGGTTCCTGCTCAAATACTTGCGCAGCGATCCGGGGTTGAAGACAATCTTATAATAGATGTGAGGATTCCTGCGATCAAAGGCTTTCCTTTAATGCTGTAACTCATCGATAACTATGTAGTTATCTGATGAATTTGAAAAACTCAGTAAAAGCTGTTGTTGGTTAATTTTTGTTTTCCATACAAGTTTCTTTGAAATAATAAATAGCCTTTGATATAATAAATAATTATCTCTTTTTAAGCTTTAAAAAATGAATAATAGCATTCATCCTAAATTTTTTAATATTAAATTTACACTCTAAATCATGTGAATTTTATTAATGATTGTCAAAATGGATAATTTTACAACGTAATAAGTGATATGATAACTTGAAAATAATATCCTGTCTTTTATAATATATTATTCGAGGAAAATTCTTAAAAGAATTGTGCAATAATTAAGTTTAAAATTATTTGTTATTGTAATATCAAGATCTTAAAAATAAGGTAAGTGAAAATTGTTTTTTTCTAAAATTTCGAAATACACCAAAGGTTTAAGAAATATATACATAAATGTTGTTTCCATTAAATATAATTAATTGTGAAGTTGTATGTGATTAAAAGTATATATATTATAATAATCAAGTACTAATTTATAATCCTAATATATTTTAAAAGAAATATATTATTACTAGTCATGCATTTACAAAATAACCAACTTCAATCAATTTATTTGTTGGGTCAAAAATTAGAATATTTTTGAGGTAATTCTAAAAATACCCAAGCCTAATAATTATCTGTAAAATGTCAAAACTAAAGATGATTTCAAGAATAAAATATTCTCATAATATAATATTAAGTATAAAATACATTGTAACATAATTAATATATTAATTAATCAAGAATTGTTTTTTAATTATATTTAAAATAATTATTATTATGTCTAATGATAGAAAAAAGAATCATATACATTTCATAAGCTTTTAGGAGTGAGATTTTATTGTTGTGTGAAACTTTGAATAAATAAGGGTACCTATTATCAAAAGTCATTCACCTTTTCCCAAAAGGTCATAATAGTGAAAAGATTAAAATACCCCTCTCGTTAACTCATAATAGGAAAGAGGGGAAGTTTCTATACATTTCTTAAACTTTAGGGAAGAAATATCATTTCTTGAAACCTCAAGGGCTTACATTACAAAACAGGCAAAAAAAAAAAAAACATACATACACACACACAAAAAAACAAAAAGCAACTATTGATGGGGCCACTATCAACATGTATCATGAAAACTACCGTATAAACCTGTTTTGGAGATACTGCTGCTCTTCAACATAAAAACGCTAAGCTTATCACTCATAGACCTTTGTCTTGCTTAGGAAAGCAAGGAAAACAAAAAGAAGAAAGGGAACGGTAGATCAGTTGAGTCAGTTTCGATGGTTTGCTTGGTGTTGGGGCTTCTTGTTGGGTGGTCCACAGCCACTTTCCAAGAATGCTATGGACCTAGCTTCGTTATTTGTCTTCTAACACCTCAATTCTATATATGCGTAGAGAATAACCATTTTGGATCATTTGAACCACACTGAGCAAGTTTTGTTTCAAGCTAGAGACTAATAAGATATTTTGGATGAACCTCGTTCCCTTCTTTATCTCCAAAGCAATTGTCCCTTTACCTTTGGCTTCTACTAGAGCACCATTGCCCAGTTTGACTTGTGATTTATTTGTAGTATCAATATCATATAAAATACTTTCATCACCAGTCATATGATTACTGCATTTGCAACCAACATGAAACTAATCAGCCAGCCATGCAATCTTATGTGAAATTTAGAAGAAGTCGGTTGCTACCCACAATCTGTACGCATACCAAACTGCACAGTAGACTGCGTCATCCCACACTACTCACAATCTCCACGAGACACTCAATACTTCTACAAGTTTGGCTATGCCACCACTTTGTGCACCAACTTCAGCACCAGAGACAACCCTGTTAATTATAATCAAATTAATCTCTCTCTCTCTCTTCTCATGTATATTAATTCAGAGGAGTTCATTAACTCATAGTTTGGTTGTAATCAAAGATCCCCTGTTAGTTTAAATACTAAACACACAGGCTTTCTGAATTGCAATGGAGGCTTTTAACAAGTTTGATAATTGCCAAAAAAGCACGTTTCTAAGAAAAATAATGCTAGAATTGTTTGCATAAGTGAGGAGGCTTCATTTCCAAAATAACCTTATAGTTTAGCATTCAAATCCTCTCACATATATTGATACATGAGACTGTATAGGTAAATAACTGAGGAAGCGAATTGAGCTCACAGATTTCTCCCCATAACCACAGCCGACTCAACCACATTTTAGGCTCTAGGCAAAAACTCATATGAGCCTTTTTTATATTTTAAAAATTACTATTTTAAAATCTTATAAATAAGATTCATATTGTAAAAAATTTAATGAGTTAGATAAACTTGGAAATGTATATATTTCCTTTTTATTGCGGTTGTGCTTTTATTTTATGTTCAAACAAATAATTTATTTATTCAAATTGTATTTATACTCCTAAGGTATAGAAAAGACTAGAGAAATTATAGGCAAATGAATAAATTAATTAAAAAATAAAAATTTAATTTGAATCTTAAAATTAAAGAACTTAAGCTTAGAAAACATACTTTGTTTAACATAATTTACCAAATGTTATTAAATGCTAGATTAAATAAGGGCCTTAACCTAGGAGAAGCGCAAGGCAATTGCCTTTGATAATGTTAATGTTAAATTGGCCTTTCCCAGCTTTTCAAACCTTGTTGAGTCTAATGCTTTAGTAAACAGATCATCTAATTGATTCTCAGTTGAAACATGCTTAATTTAGGTTATTTTGGATTCAATAAGCTCTCTAATGAAGTAATATGTAATGTCTATATGCTTAGTTCTTGAGTGTTGAACCAGATTTTTGGAGATGTTGATTGCATGCACTAGTGTTATCACAAAATATTGACACGGAGTCTTGATCAATACCATAATCATTCAACATCTGTTTCATCCACAAGAGTTGTGTGTAACATCTCCTGTCAGCAATATACTCAGCCTCTGTAGTTGACAAGGAGATTTAATTTTGTCTCTTGCTATGCCATGAAATAAGATTATTGCCAAGATCAAAACACCCTCCAATTATACTCTTTCTATCATCATTACCAGCCCAATCAGTATCACTATACCCTGTAAGACATGAATTTTTGTCTTTAGAAAACCGTATTCTAAGCTTTGTCACTTCATGAGCATATCTAATTATTCTTTTAACAGTAGCAAGGTATAGTTCTTTCGGACATAACTGGAAGCAAGCACATAAGCCGACACTAAAGCTGATATATAATCTGTTGGCAATGATGTACAAGAGATTGCTGATCATACTTCTGTACAAACTTGATCAACATCTTTACCCACATTATCTCGACAATTTGATATTAGTGCCAATAGGTGTTCTCATTGATTTAGCTTTCTTCATCTTCAATTTCTTTACCGAGATTCTAGCATACATAGTTTGAGAAATAAAAATTTCATCATCAAGTTGCCTAACATGGAGTCCTAGAAAGAATGTAAGCTTACCTTCAATACTCATCTCAAATTCACCCTGTATAAGCTCAACAAATTCATTAGTTTTATCCTCTTGAGTAGAACCAAACACAATGTCATCAACATAAATTTGAGCAACAATGATATAAGTAGAAGCATGCTTCATAAACAAAGTTTTATCATTACAACCTCTATATCATTTAGCAAGGAGAAATGTTATCAACCTATCGTACCAAGCTTTTGGAGCTTGTTTTAAATCATACAATGCCTTTTTCAGTTTGTACACATAGGTTGAATGAGGTAGATCAACAAAACGCTTTGGTTATTCCACAAAAGCTTCTTCATTCAAAATGGTTTTTAAACATCCATTTGAAAAAGCTTAAAGCTGAGTAAACATGCAATGGCAAGTAACAATCTGATTGATTCTAACCTAGCAACAGGTGCAAAAGTCTTATCAAAGTCAATTTCTTCAATTTGAGTATAGCCTTGTGCAACTAGCCTAGCTTTATTTCTAATCACTTGAACATTTTCATTACTCTTGTTCCTTAGCTCCTATTACATTTGAATTGTTAGGCTTAGGAACTAAAATCCAAACATCATTCCTTTCAAATTGCCTAAGCTCTTCATGCATAGCTTGGATCCAAGCCTCTTTCTTAAAAGCTTCATTGACATTTCTAGGTTCAACAAGAGAAACTTACCTGGTTCCGTACTTTGCTTTTGGTTTTCACTCCACCTTCTATACTTCCAATGATTGATATGGTGGCATGAGCTTTCTGAATCCAAGTTGAGAAATATTTAGTTTTGATTTCATCTTCTATTTCTTTTCTACTCAAATCAACACTGCCAAACATGTTTGTTCTATCTGACTTGAATTTATCTGTTATATCTGATGAAACTAGCTAGTTCTAACCTTTCTATAGTTTCTGGTCTAGATTCATTTGCCGATTTTGAAAAGCTTACAATGGTTTCTTCCTCTGAAAAATCTGCATAATCATGATCTAAGATCATCAAAAACAACATTAGCCGATTCCATGATTGTCATAATTCTCATATGGGACACTCTATAGGCCTTGTTATGTGAAGAATAACCTATAAACGCTTTGTCATTACTTTTTGCATCAAATTTACCAAACTGCTCTCCCTTATTGAGAATATACCTGCAACTAAACACATAAAAGTATTTAAGATTAAGTTTTCTTCCTTTCAACAGCTCATAGGGAGTTTGCATTATTCCAAGTCTCAAACACACCCTATTGATGATGTAGCAAGCTTTTATAGCTTCTACCTAAAACCTTTTTGTGAGCTTTTTGCTGACCACATTACTCAAGCCATTTCTCACAAAGTTTTATTCTTCCTCTCTACTGCTTCATTCTGCTCTAGAGTCTTAGGTGCAAAAAACTCATGAGCAATGCCATGAAGCTTGCAAAAATCTATACAACTCTTATTCTCAATGGTCACTTTGAATTCTGACTACCCTTCCGGTATTTTGATTATGCTTAGTTTTCAATCTGACACAAAGATTTCTAAACATTTCAAAATATTAAATTTTTCTTTCATAAATCAACCTATGTAAATCTAGAATAGCCATTAATTAACACACACAAATACATACTTCTTGCCAGAAATGCTTTATACTTGCATTAGACCCATGAGATCCATATCTAACAATTCTTGAATCTTTGAAGTACCAAAGAATGAGTTAGAACCATGAGAACTCTCCATTTGCTTACCTTTTTGATACAGATCACAAACAACATTAGGTTAATTTTTGTTTAAACTTAGGTAGATCTCTAACTGTACCAGTCTTAGTTAACTTAACTAAGTCTGTATAGTTTATGAGTCCTAGTTTTTGATGTCATACTCTATATAAAATATCCTAACATGTAATGCATTCAATTTGGGCAGCAAATAATAGTTATCATTTGACCTATTTCCTTCTAAGACGTAATTTTTTTGTTAGAATCAAGAACCATGCATTTGTTTTATGTCAATTTAATTGTGTATTTGTCATCACAAACCTAAATAATATGAGCAAATTGGCATTAAGATCATGAACAAACAAAACATATCGAATTCAAGTAAGCTACTAACACACAAAATTCACTTACCTACTATCTTACTCTTTGCACCATCGCCAAAAGTGATTGAGCTATGATTGCAAGTTATGAAACTTTTTACAAATTCTTTGTTGTATGTCATATGTCTCGAATAACCACTATCAAAGTATCAAAAGTCATTAGAAGAAGCATTGCGAATAGTTAATGCAATATTACATCTAGCTATGTTTTTCTCAACTCATTTTTGTTGTGTTTTAGGTAACTGCTGTTGACCCAGGTATGGCAACCCAAGAGGGGGGGTGAATTGGGTTTTTATTTATCAAAACGGATTTATGAAACTTTTCTTGAAAGATCAAAATTAGTTCACTCTTTCTTTTGAGAATAAAGGTGAAGAAGATGAAAATAGAATGCAATCAAGAGAATAGAAATAAAGAACAATCACAAGTGCAAGTAAATATAAAGAGATAGGGATAGAGAGAGTGCAAACTCGATTTACGTGGTTCGGCAAACCTTGCCTACGTCCACGGGCTCCTAGCTCCACGAGCTAAGCTTTCCACTAAGTTGTAGAAATCTTTACAACTTGCTTGATGAACAACCTCACCAAGACTTTTTCTTCCAACTCTTGATAACACCACACCAAGAGTTCTTCTTGATGAACAACCTCACCAAGGCAACTTTCTTCAACTCTTTATAACACCACACCAAGAGTTCTTCTTGATGAACAACCTCACCAAGGCAACTTCCTTCAACTCTTGATAACACCACACCAAGAGTTCTTCTTGATGAACAACCTCACTAAGGCAACTTCCTTCAACTCTTGATAACCTGTCTCTTATACACATCTAACTTTCCTCAACCCTTGATAACACCACACCAAGAGTTCTTCTTGATGAACAACCTCACCAAGGAAAGAGTTCTCGCAAGGATAACTTTTATCCTTTACAAGAAGATCTCACTCTCACCACAATACAAGAACAAAGTAAATTTTTACAACACAAGTACAACTCTCTTCAAAGAGTAGATAAAGAATATAAAACTCTCTAGACTTGATATTTCTCTTATTTTTTGCTTGATAAAATGCTTCTCTTGCCCTTGTTGAATGCATGGGAGAATGGCTCCTTTTATAGGCAAATGAGATGAACTTAATCAAGTGAAGACACCATCTCCAAATTTTCTGCCTACCATAAAAACCGTAATCTTGTCTGCCATTTTTATCAATGTTCTGTTTGAAATTTGAAAATCTGTAAAACATAAAAGATCTGCAAATTTGAATAAGCTTTCCAACGCATCAAGAACCAAGTCATTTGGATAGCTGTAGCTCAAGATATGGCCAAAACACCATTCGGTGCTCAAGTGACTTGATTTTTCTTCCATGTGTCAGTCTACTGATTTGAATGATAATTCTGTCAGCCTTCCGTTTGAAATTTGAATTTCTTCAAAACATAAAAGATCTTCGTATTTGAATAGTCTTTCCAAAACATTAAGAATCAAAGCATTTCAATATCTCTATCTTAAGATATGGCCAAAACACCATTCGGTGCTCATGTGAGTTGATTTTTCTTCTCTGTGTCAGTCCATCGAATTGTATGTCAATTATGTCGGCCTTCCATTTGAAATTTGAATTTCTTCAAAACATATGAAATGTGCTTCATTAAGTCCTCTTTCCAATGCCTCAAGAATCAAGTCATTTTGATTTTTCTAGCTCAAGATATGTCCAAAAGAGTATTCAGTGCTCATGTCAGATGCTTCCATTTGTCTTTCAACTTGCATGATGATTTGGACAACCTTACACTTGAAATTCGAATTTCTTTGAAACATATGAAATGTTATAAATTGAGTAAGCTTTCCAAAGCTTAAGAATCACATCATTTGGACATCTGTACAGAAATATATGACCAATTGATTGAACATTGCTCATGTGTCACATTCCTTGAATCAAACCTTATACTTAAACTTTGGTGCCTTTAACATGTAGTCTTCTCCTTAGCTTCAACACTTCATTTTAATAAGCCTCTTCTTGATTTTAAAATTATTTCAATGATTTTACTCTTGCACATAAATAATCATGTTAGTAAATCTCAATTAATCAATGTGTATTGTTATCATCAAAATTATCATGTAGCCTTAGGGCTAACAATCTCCCCCTTTTTGATGATGACAAACCATTGATTACTTTAAAATAATATTTAAATCAAGAATAAAAATAAAATCAAGATTAAAAAAAAAGATGGCACTTGTTAAGAATGTAAGTAAGCAATCCAACCATTTCTCCCCCTTTTGTTATCATCAAAAAGATGTAATCAAATTAACTACTCCCCCTAAATATATTCTCCCCCTTAACATATGCTACCATTCAAAGATTATCATATTAAAGCAAAATTAAGACATATCCAATATGCCTAATTCTCTTCTAATTATGCAAAATCTATCTTGACTAAGGGGTTTAGTAAATATATCGGCTAATTGTTTATCGGTGGGGACAAATTCTAAAGAAATATTACCTTTTTGCACATGATCTCTAATAAAATGATGTCTAATCTCTATATGCTTAGTCCTAGAGTGTTGTATGGGATTTTTTTGAAATGTTGATGGCACTTGTATTGTCACATTTGATGGGAATATGATCAAATACCACACCATAATCTTTTAAAATTTGTTTCATTCAAAGAGCTTGTGCACAACAACTTCCTACTGCAATATACTCGGCTTCCGCGGTTGATAATGCAACAGAATTTTGTTTTCTACTAAACCATGATACTAATGCATGTCCTAGAAAATGGCAAGAGCCACTACTGCTCTTTCTATCAAGAAGACTTCCAGCAAAGTCCGCATCGGAATAACTAATTAGATCAAAATTATCACACTTAGGATACCAAAGACCTAGATTTATGGTACCAAGAAGATATCTAAATATCCTCTTTACAGCCTTAAGGTGAGATTCCTTTGGACAAGATTGAAATCTAGCACACATACATACACTAAACATAATATCAGGTCTACTAGCAGTTAAATACAAAAGAGAGCCAATCATACCTCGATATTTTGTTACCTCAACATCTTTTCCTTTCTCATCTTTGTCAAGCTTGGTTAATGTACCCATAGGTGTGTTATATGTCCTTGAATTATCCATGCCAAACTTCTTGAGAAGATCTCTTGTGTATTTAGCTTGATTTATGAAGATCCCATCCATTGATTGCTCCATTCCTTTGGTAATTCTTGGGAAGAATCATTTACTTCCTCAAGCTTTTCTTGTTGAAGTTATAATTCATCTTGGCTCTTTTCATCAAGCCTTGATTCCTTGATTTGCCTTTCTACCTCAACAATATCATCATCTAAATTCTTTGAAGAAATAACATTAGTTTCATCAAATTCAACATGCATAGATTCTTCAATAGTAAGAGTCTTTTTGTTAAAAACTCTATATGCTTACTATGGTTGGAGTAGCCAACAAAAATTCCAACATCGGCTTTTGCATCAAATTTTCCAAGGTTATCCTTGGTGTTTAAAATAAAACATTTACATCCAAAAACTTTAAAAAATCCAATGGTGGGTTTTCTTCCTTTCCAAAGTTCATAAGGAGTTTTCTTTATTAAAGCTCTAATATGGACTCTATTGATTATAAAGCATGCGGTATTAACGGCTTCGGCCCAAAAATATTTTGGTAAATTATTTTCAAGTAACATGGTCCTAGCCATTTCTTGGATAGTTCTATTTTTCCTCTCAACAACACCATTTTGTTGTGGAGTTCTAGGTGAGGAAAAATTATGTTCAAAACCATTTTCATCACAAAGATTTTCAAATGCAACAATGTCTACTTCACCACCATGATCACTCCTAATGGACACAATAGAATACCCTTTTTGATTTTGGACTCTTTTTGCAAATTTTAAAAAAGCTTGTATGGCCTCATTTTTAGTTTTCAAGAATAACACCCAAGTGAATCTTGAATAATCATCCACAATAACAAAAACATAATACTTTCCACCAAGGCTTTGAGTTTTTGATGGTCCAAATAAATCCAAATGAAGTAATTATAGAGATTTATTTGTTGAAATAAATTTCTTTTGTTTAAAAGAAGTTCTCACTTGTTTTCCAAATTGACAAGCATCACAAATTTTATCCTTTTCAAATTTTTTTTTTGGAAGACCATCAACTAAATCATTTTTAGAAATTTTTGAAATTGTGTCCATGCTAGCATCACCTAATCTTCTATGCAATAACCAAGCATCATGATTAACAATGAAATAATTTTCTACATGATCATTAACATCAATATCAATTGTATAAATATTACCACATCTATTACCAACAAATAATGTCTTATTGTTACTAACATCCTTAATCACATATCTATTAGGCTCAAAAGTAACAAAATATCCCTTATCACACAATTGACTAATGCTAATCAAATCATGTTTTAAACCATGAACAAGCAAAACATCTTTAATAATAGGTAAAGAAGGGTTACCAATATCACCATGTTCGATTACCCTTCCTTTGGCATTATCACCGAATGTCACATATCCTCCTTTCTTCATGATTAATCTTGAGAACTTGGAGGCATCTACGGTCATATGCCTTGAGCATCCACTATCTAAGTACCACTTGTGTTTGCCACTTTGTCTCTCATCTTCTCTTAAAGCCATGAAGCACATATTTGCCATTTCACAATCTTCTTCTTCGGTGGAGCTAGCCTCACTATCATCCCAATTTGAGGCTTTCATTGCTTTGGATTTCTTGTCTTGATTCTTCAAGTATGGACAATCCATTCTAGAAATCTTCTTGAATCCTTGGTTTCTTCTAATCATCCTTTTTAGATTTCTTGTGATGAATGCCAGATCTTCATCATCTCCTTCGTCATCGGAGTCATCTTTTTCTTTCGTTGAAGATTTGAAAGCGATATTTTTCTTTTTCTTGAAATCTTCTTCATTCTCCTTCAAGGTGATTTCATGAGTCATGAGAGAACCCATAAGTTCTTCTAATGGTAGTTTGGTGAGGTCCTTGGCTTCTTGAATTGCCGTCACCTTTGGCTCCCAAGATTTTGGTAGACACCTAAGAATCTTTCTCACCATTTCAACATTAGAATAAGATTTACAAAGAGATTTCAAACTATTAATAATATCCGTAAATCTAGTAAACATTTCAGAAATTGATTCATCCGATTTCATCTTATAAAGCTCATAACTATGAACCAGCATACTAATTTTGGATTCTTTAACTTGACTAGTTCCTTCATGAGTTACTTCAAGTGTGTGCCATATTTCTTGTGCCGTAGAACAAGTAGATATTATATTAAACTCATTTCTATCTAGAGCACAATATAACACATTCATAGCTTTAGCATTCAAACTCAATTTCTTTTTATCATCTTCACTAACTCTTTAGGTTTTTTAAGCATGCATTCCCCATTTTCAATTTTGGTAGGAACAAAAAGTCCTTCCAAAACAATAGACCACAAATCATAATCAAAAGATTTCAAGAAAATACTCATTCTAGTTTTCCAATAAGAGTAATCACTTCCATTAAAAAATAGAGGTCTAGAGATAGAAAGTCCCTCAAAATATGAAGTTGAATTAAAAGTTGCCATAACTCAAAAATCGATTAAGATTTAAAAAATTGAGCAACCTTGCTCTGATACCACTTGTTGACCCAGGTATGGCAACCCAAGAGGGGGCGTGAATTGGGTTTTTATTTATAAAAACGGATTTAGAAAACTTTTCTTGAAAGATCAAAATTATTTAAATCTTTCTTTGAGAACAAAGGTGAAGAAGATGAAAATAGAATGCAATCAAGAGAATGACAACAAAGAACAATCACAAATGCAAGTAAATATAAAGAGATAGGGATAGAGAGAGTGCAAACTCAATTTACGTGGTTCGGCAAACCTTGCCTACGTCCACGGGCTCCTAGCTCCACGAGCTAAGCTTTCCACTAAGTGGTAGAAATCTTTACAACTTGCTTGATGAACAACCTCACCAAGACTTTTTCTTCAACTCGTGATAACACCACACCAAGAGTTCTTCTTGATGAACAACCTCACCAAGGCAACTTCCTTTAACTCTTGATAACACCACACCAAGAGTTCTTCTTGATGAACAACCTCACCAAGGAAACTTCCTCCAACTCTTGATAACACCACACCAAGAGTTCTTCTTGATGAACAACCTCACCAAGGCAACTTTCTTCAACTCTTGATAACACCACACCAAGAGTTCTTCTTGATGAACAACCTCACCAAGGCAACTTCCTTTAACTCTTGATAACTCCACACCAAGGAAAGAGTTCTCTCAAGGATAACTTTTATCCTTTACAAGAAGATCTCTCTCTCACCACACTACAAGAACAAAGAAAATTTTTTACAACAAAAATACAACTCTCTTCAAAGAGTAGATAAAGAATATAAAAGCTCTCTAGACTTGATATTTCTCTTGTTTTTTGCTTGATAAGATGCTTGTTGAATGCATGGGAGAAAGGCTCCTTTTATAGGCAAATGGGAAGAACTTAATCAAGTGAAGACACTAACTCCAAATTTTCTGCCCACCATAAAAACCGTAATCTTGTCTGCCATTTTGTCAATGTTCCGTTTGAAATTTGAAAATCTATAAAACATAAAAGATCTGCACATTTGAATAAGCTTTCCAACGCATCAAGAACCAAGTCATTTGGATATCTGTAGCTCAAGATATGGCCAAAACACCATTCGGTGCTCATGTGACTTGATTTTTCTTTCTTGTGTCAGTCCACCAAATTGAATGATAATTCTGTCAGCCTTCCGTTTGAAATTTGAATTTCTTCAAAACATAAAAGATCTTCGTATTTGAATAGTCTTTCCAAAACATTAAGAATCAAAGCATTTCAATATCTCTATCTTAAGATATGGCCAAAACACCATTCGGTGCTCATGTGAGTTGATTTTTTCTTCTCTGTGTCAGTCCACCGAATTGCATGTCAATTATGTCGATCTTCCATTTGAAATTTGAATTTCTTCAAAACATATGAAATGTGCCCCATTAAGTCATCTTTCTAATGCCGCAAGAATCAAGTCATTTTGATTTTTCTAGCTCAAGATATGTCCAAAGGAGTATTCAGTGCTCATGTCAGATGCTTCCATTTGTCTTTCAACTTGCATGATGATTTGGACAACCTTACACTTGAAATTCGAATTCTTTGAAACATATGAAATGTTACAAATTGAGTAAGCTTTCCAAAGGCTTAAGAATCACATCATTTGGACATCTGTAGAGAAATATATGACCAATTGATTGAACATTGCTCATGTGTCACATTCCTTGAGTCAATCCTTGTTCTTAAACTTTGGTGCCTTTAACATGTAGTCTTCTCCTTAGCTTCAACACTTCATTTTAATAAGCTTCTTCTTGATTTTAAAATTATTTCAATGATCTTACTCTTGCACATAAATAAACATGTTAGTAAATCTCAATTAATCAATGTGTATTGTTATCATCAAAATTATCATGTAGCCTTAGGGCTAACAACTGCCTATATTGGTTTTCATTCTAGTTTAACAGATTTTTCAGTTTAAAGTGTCTATGCCTAATATGCCTTCTAACACCACAAAAATAGCAAATACGAATAAACTTCTTTGCCTGACCTGAGTTGATTTTGACAAATTGAGATGAAGCGTTATGATAAGAACTCTTAGAGCTTTGAGGAGAGACACTTTTACCTTTCTTACCTAAATCTAGAGATGAATCTAATGTTGAAGCCTTCACAGAGACTATTTTTAAAGTTAAAGCTTGATTGTCGTACGTACCCTAGTCCATGTTTGGTTGAGCTAATTCTTCCTTGTACTAGAATTTCATCAAGTTTCCCGGATCCCTTGTTAAGACACTAAATCGTTGGCTTATGTTCTTTCAAGCATTCAGTCTTATTAATCACTTATTCAAGTTCTCAATGATGGACTCCACTTTAGTTACGCTTTCTTCCAAGTAAATTTTTTCGCAAGTGACAACCTCAACAGGTTGTTCTTAAGTTCTTTGTTATTTCCAGTTTCAATCTCCCATGCATGATGAAGATCATTTTAACTATTTGTAATTCTCATTGTAGTTAATCAAAAACTGTTTCTTTGTCATCATTCTCAATAACTTCTGCCTCTACTTCAACTGCTGCAATTGACTCAAATAAAACTATCTTTTCTTTTATCAGATGTTGATGCAACAAATGCAACAAACTTATTCTACTGTTCTTGACCTTCTGAGCTACTATCAGAGTCACTATCACACCAAGTTGCATTAAGACCTTTGCCTTTCTATTTCAAATTTGCACATTCAAACTTGATATACCCAAAATTTGATCACTCAAAACATTGAACTTGATTTTTCTTCTCAAGTTCTTTATTAAATTTCTAAAATTTGTTGCTGTTTTTTCCTCCTTCTACACTTTTCCTTGATTCTTCTTTTTGAAATTCTTCTTAAGGAACTTGGTAATATTTTTCAACCATGAAAGCAAGTCGAATTTCATCCGGGACATCAAATCTAGCTTCATCAATTTCTATCTTTAAGGAGGAAGTAGCTAAGGCAATAAACTTACTCTTTCTCTTTGACATTATGCTCATTTCAAATGTTTGGATTGATCCCAGTAGTTCATCAATCCTTAATTCATGAAGATTCCTTGTATTTGTAATAATTGTTGGTTTTGTCTGAAATTTCTGGTAAAGATCTAAAGATCTTTCCAATAATCTAAGCATCAGCATGCCTTTTCCCAAGTAGGACTGAGGCACTATTTATATCACATATTCTTGAATAAAATCCAGATATAGTTTCATCCTCACGCATTGTAATATTTTCGAGCTGTGTAGCAAGCACTAAAATTTTAGTTCTTTTCACAAAAGCAATACCTCCATTCTTATTCTTATGTCTTTCACATGCTTCTTTAGCACTTATGCATGAAGATATAAGACTAAATTGATACAAATTGACAGCATTGAAAAGAGCTTCATGGCTTTTGAATTACAATTTGCCTCATCAAGATCTTGTTTATTCCATTCAACCTCAAGTTTCTCTTTCATTTCTCCTTCATTACTAACATGAGTTAGTGGATTCCAACCAAAGGCACTTGACCTCCAAACTCTTTTATCAATAGACTTTAAGAAGTACTTCGCCTGAGCCTTCCAATAACTATAATTGTCTTCATCAAGTACTAGTGGATGACTGATTGAACCTGTATTCCTGAGATAATTCATTGCTTCAAAAAGAACACATAACCTGCACAAATTTGTTATTGTTTAGCTCTGATAACAATTATAAGTTTGAAGTCTATGATCCAGACAAACATAAACAGTTCAATCTAAAGTAGCCAATAGGAAAGTAAAAGATGCAAAGCAAATTTGAATATGGTTTGGCTATAACCAACCTACATCTAAAGACAGCCAAGCTGCAATCTACTAAGTCGGTCACGATTACAATTATATGGATTTATAGTAGAAGAAACCCCTTTCTCTCTCACTCACTCACTTTTCTTTGTTGCCCATGCTCTCTTTCCAAGAACTTTAAGCTTAGTAGACCAACTTCCTAAATCTTGTTGCACTTTGTTTGTCACAACTAACTACACCCCTTTAAAAAAGACACTACACCCGATACCAGTTAAAAACTCATGTAAGCACTTATCCCCTAAGCCTTACAGATCTATAACCATTACAGACTTATGAACATAAGAATAAAACAATAAAGTAAGCTAACAAAGACTGGACAACTCTCAGCAACTAAACATAACAGCTTGCATGAACTGGACACTAAGAAAAAAACTCTTCTTATATAGTGCGTGCCTAGTATCATCTCATTGTATGAGGATTTTCCAAAATCTTTCCAATCTTTTCTAAAACCTGCAAGCAATAAATACTAGGAAACTAAACTCAGTTTAGGATATTCAATAATAGAAAAAAATCAAGAATTTCCCTAAAGTATTAGAAAGCATTAAAACACATCTTATTAGTTAAGAAATTGTCCTATCAAAATCAGAACAATATTCAATGTTTCCTTATCAGTAACGAGTTTCCCATCTGAATGCATTCAAATGAGAATGCAATGAAATTGGAAACAAAATATTCTTATTCTTTTTTTATCCAAAATTGTCAACTTATCAATGACACGTGGCATGACCATTCATGGTCCTAACAAATATTAACGTCAAGTTTATTAGAAAATAAAATATTAATGTTAAACCTATATTTATAAGCTAAAGCTTTCAAAAAAGTGGCGAACTTAATATGATATCAGAGTCATAATGATCCAACGGTTGCATGTTGAAATCCTTTCATGTTATTAAAAAATTAATTAAAAAGTATTATTCGACCCACTTACAAGGCTAGTTGAATCTAGGGGTGTGCAAAAAACCCCGACCCGATCCGGCCCGATCCGACCCGATCGGGTTGGTCGGGTTTTTATCGGGTTGGGGTTTTATTGTAACCCGAATCGGGTTGAAATGGTCGGGTTAAACAGTATCGGGTCGTGCAGACGGGTCGAGATTTTATTACTTAATAAACTAAACCCGATATAACCCGACCCGATCGGGTTGGTCGGGTTTATATCGGGTCGGCATGAAATTATAACCCGAATCGGGTTAAAAAATTCGGGTTTGCACAGTATCGGGTCGTGATCGGGTTCAGGAAAACCCGACCCGACCCGACCCGTGTGCACCCCTAGTTGAATCACATTTATGTTTTATATGAAGGGGATTGGTGTCATGTTGACAAACGACACCAACATGATCCTCATAGATTTGTTAAACCTTTAAAATGGGATTATGTAAGAGAGTTTAGTTGTACTAGAAAAAGAAGTGACAAATGCGTACATTCTTTTTATCAAGTATTTGTCAATATTCATTTTATTTATTTATCTGATGTTTTGGTTTTGAAACAGATAGAGAGAAAAAAATCCACATTACTGTTGGTTGGGCGTCAATGACTTTTATCACATACACGATTCTTTCTATAAATTCGCATTTACTTCTTGTTAGTCCTTGACAGCCAAATGAGCTATGCAACATCAAACCTATCATTAACGGTTTTGCTATGGTGAATTTTATGTCACAAAACATCAATTTTTTGTTTTGTATAAAAGTTGTGAATTAGTGTATAAAGTCGTAAATGAGTATATAAAAGTTGCAATGATGTCACGAAACATCAATTTTTTGTTTTGATGTATTTACAACTTATATACAATTTTAGAAATTAATGTATCAGCATATTTGACGTACCGTAGTATGACCTTTAATTAACATTGAACTTATTCCTTTGTCAAAATGACAAATTAAATTTAATAAACAATTATAAACACTTTGATTAGAATCATATGCTATAACATGTCACTACTGTTCTTAAAAATTAATTTATTCCATTTTACAAATCTAAAAATTGATTAAAACAGCATCGTAGGTTGTATATATATTTTTTAAATTATCATGAGCCACGTTTTTGACAAGTTAAATTTAAAAGTAAAGAAAATTATCTTCTTTACAACTCTAAATTGCCAATGCTAGACCCATAACCCTTATTTTAATTCTCAAAACAGTTGTTACATAGGGGACTATGAAACATGTTTTTTCATTTTCAAAAGCAAATCGTTTTCATTTCATAAATTTTTTACCTCGAAAATAACTTCTGCAAACCAATAGTGACTAGCGAAATGGCCGCCTTATGATGAGAAGTCCTATATAAATCTTTCTTGATGGCTTAATTGCTATCATAACTAAGAAAGAATCTTGAAGCTTAGTTCATTTTATAATTTAGGGAACAAAATGGAGATAATTACTAAAGGGAGAATTGAGTCGGTTTTGGCGGTTATTTTGCTCTTGGGAGCCTTGGGGCTTATTGCTGGGCAGGCCCTGGCACCTTTCGATTTTCTGCAATGCTATCCAACTTGCTTCGGGAATTGCCTTCTAGGAAATTCTCTACTTGTGTGCGTACCCCAGTGCATCGTATCCTGCATCTCTCCAAGCTTGAACATTACGCTAGACAATCTATACTTCTGCAAGGTTGGTTGTGCTACCACTTTGTGCGCCGACATCAGTACCATAGCCAACCCCGGTAAGTATCAAATTCCTCTCATTTTTCTTAATTTATGTATGGAGAAAATTTTAAGGAAAAGCTCACTAAGTCACTTTTGCTAATTTGTCAGTTTATTCGAGTAAATGAATGTGTAAGCGAAAATCTTTCATGTCAATCACAAAAAGCGTATTCTCACACAGACTCATGTGACACCCTATCATTAGGCGGATGCATGTACATCCATGAAAGGAAGTTTTTTTTTTTTTTGTGATATTTAGAGGAACTAATAATTTGGTTGTTTTGTTCGTCAGCTGGAGAGAAGATGGCAGAGTGTGTGGGTTCCTGCTCAAATACTTGCGCAGCAGTCCTGGGTTGAAGACACAATCTTATAATAAATCCATGGATTCCTGCCATCAAAGGATTTTCTTTAATTCTGTAACTCATCGACAACGATGTAGTTATCTGATGATTTTGAATAATTCAGTAAAAGCTGCTGTTGCTTAATTTTTGTTTTCGATACACTTTTCTTTGAAATAATAAATACCCCAAAGGTTTTCATATAATAAATGATTAACTCTCTTTGAGGTTTAAAAAATGAATAATATTATTCATCCTAAATTTTTTAATATTAAAATTTACACTCTAAATCATGTGAATTTTATTAATGATTGTTAAAATAGATAGTTTTACAATGTAATAAGTGATATGATAATTTTAAAATAATATCATATCTTTTATAATATATTATGTGGAATTCCAATATATATATATATATATATATATATATATATATATATTATAAATTTTAGAAAATATGACTAAGGGTATTTGAGTAATTTTATGAGAATTGGGTTGGATAATAGAAGTGAGCTTGTGTTGGAATTGGTAAGGGTGAATTGGGCTTGAATTTGAAATTGTTGGACTTAGGCCCATTGAGTTAAGGCCTTATGTATATAAGAGATGGGATTTCTAGAATTAGGGAGAAGAAAAAAAAGAAAAGAAGAGAGGAGAAGATGAGGTTGACGGTTCCAGGAAGTAAAGGAAGAGAAAAAGAAGAAGAGAAGGGAGAAAGAAGAAAAGAGAGGGAAAAATTCAAGAAGCTTAGCTTGGAAAACAAGTAGGAGATTCTAACACTATACTTACTTCATGTTATGTGTTTTGTTGTTGAATTGATATTGTTGTTATGTATCTGTCATGTTTTGACTTGATTTCTTGGTTGCTTGGATGATGAAATATGAGTGAAGTTACTTATTGTAAGTTGTTTGTTGTGATTGCATGAAGAATTATGTGTGAATTGAAGTGTTGATGAAGTGGAGTAGAGATGATTTTGTGAGAAGTGCAGTTCATGTGACTGTCTTGTGTTGATTGAGTTGATGCATTTTTCTGGATTGAGAATTATATGATTTCTCATTTGTTTTGGAAAATAGACGTATTAAGCTTTAATTAGCCGTTGATTTCGTTGAATTTGGAGTTAAAATGGATTTTTGGTGAATTTTTTAAGTTAGGAGTCGAATTCTGGAAATGGGACGTTTTGAACCAACTCTGGAATTCGATTCTGGTGTTTCGCTCGATAGTGAACAGTGTCGAGAAACAGTGTCGAGAAACATTGTCGAGTGAACAGTGTCGAGTGTCGAGTGAACAGTATTTCGAGTGAACAGTGTCAAGAAACATTGTCGAGTGAACAGTGTCGAGTGAATAGTATTTCGAGTGAACAGTATCGAGAAACAGTGTCAAGTTAATAGTGTTTCGAGTGAACAGTGTCGAGAAACATTGTCGAGTGAACAGCATTTCGAGTGAACAGTGTCAAGTGAACAGTATCGAGCAAAATTTCAGAACCACCTCAAATTGACTGTATACTTTCCAAAAAGTCCTAGATTTTGCATAAAAATCGTATTTTTTTTAGATTTATCATAGTAATGATATTGAAAGGATGTGAATGTATGCATTGGACCTTGGATGGGCCGTTTTGTATACGGATCCAAGGAGAATGCGGATATAATGATATAAAGTGTTGGACCTTGGGTGGACCGTTCTGTATACAGACCCAAGGGGAACACGAATATAATGATATAAGGTGTTGGACCTTGGGTGGACCGTTCTGTATACGGATCCAAGGGGAACACGAATATTTCGATATGAGGTGTTGGATCTTGGGTGGACCGTTCTGTATACGGACCCAAGGGGAACACGAATATTTTGATGTGATGTGTTGGACCTTGGATGGGCCGTTCTGTATACGGATCCAAGGGGAACACGAATATTTCGATGTGATATGTTGGACCTTGGATGGGCCGTTCTGTATACGGATCCAAGGGGAATATGAACATAATAGTTTGATATATTATTATTGGATGTCTACTCCTGTGATTGAATATTTATAGAATGTGAATAATTTCGTATAATGTTAGAACTTTCCTACTAGGCTTTAGGCTCACTCCATCCCTCCACGGGTACACAGAAGGATGCTCATCCTAGAGATGTTCCAGAGCTTTCTTAGGGAGTCTGGAGTTAGTATGCATATAATTCTTGGGGACTGTCTTGATTCTCCTAGTATGTAATGGGAGATCTTGGTTGGTGACTATCAACTGCTGTATTGATTTTGTCACCAGTGTATGTAAAATTAATTTTGAACAAATAGTCATAAGTTGTAATGAACTCTTGTGATGTATAAAAAAAAAATTTATGAGATATGGATGACGAAATTTTTATAAATTCTTATTCAATCACACCCTAAAATCTCTAAATAAGAGATGTTAGGGCGTGACAGGGTGGTATCAGAGCCTAGGCTTTACTGTGGACCTATGGAAAGGAGGTAGATAGTCTGGGAGGGGTAGAGTCATGTTTGTGCTATTGCATGTGCCTTGAATAACTGGTTGTTGTGTTTATGTTCTAAATGTTATAAATTTTACCACTTATAAAAATCAGATAATGAGTTCTCCTACGCGAAGTGCTTTAAGTTCTAACCCACCTGAGGGTGGTGAGAGGTCAGAATTTTATAGGGCCATGAGGGATGTGGCCAATACATTGGCCGAAACAGTGGCAAACACGGTTAGGGAGACTCTTCGTGCTAACCCACCACCACCGCCTCAACCGGTGTTAGAGACAGGTGTTGATAATAGAATGAAGGGTGCACTTAGAGAAGTCCAACGCCACAATCCACCTACTTTTAATGGGGAGCCTGACCTGAATGTTGCAGAAGATTGGCTTATACAAGTTGAGCGCCTCTTCAATCTTTTGCAAGTTGAAGAAGATCTACGAGTTAGGGTGGCAACTCATCTGTTATCAGGAGAGGCGTTACAGTGGTGGACGTCTGTTGAGCGTATTAGAGGAGGGAACATTCTTACATGGAAGGACTTCTCTACTGCTTTTCTGGATAAATATTTTCCTACAGTTTTGCGGGACCAAAAGGAAAATGAGTTTATATACTTGACCCAGGGGAATATGACCGTGCAACAGTATGAGGCATGATTTACTGCTTTATCCCGTTTTGTACCTGGGTTGGTGGCAGATGAGGCTAACAAGGCCCGGAGATTTCTAAAGGGACTGAGAGATGACATCAAACCCTCAGTGGCTGTGTGTAGATTGACGACATATTCTGATGTGGTAGAGACCGCTTTAGTGGCAGAACAGGAGATATCCTAGAGTCACAGGGTGGGGGGTATTGGCATACCTCCTAGAGGAGTAAGATAGCAGGATCGTTCAGTTAAGAGACAGAGAACTCAGTCCAGTAGGACTTCTTTTCATTCTCAGTCTCAGCAGCTGCAATCTCAAGGGTCCATGGCAAGTGGGTCCTTACAGAGTCAGCGAGTTTGTTATGGGTGTGGGAAATCAGGTCACTTGTAATATCAGTGTCCCAGATGTTATAGATGCGGACAATACGGTCATATACAACGGGATTGTCCGACAGGGATGAGAGGTCCTCAGAGTGCCACTAGTCAAATCCTACCGACTCCTCGACAAGGGTCAGGGTCACAGACTAGACCTCCGTTTCAAGGTCGTGATACTCATTCCCATCAGACATCTCAGAGGTCTCAGGCGGCTTCTTCTCAATCCGTTAGACCTCCAAGATCAGCTCAGAGCACTAGACAGCAGGGACAGATGACTCAGGGACGAGTTTTTGCTTTGACTCAGCCGACAGAGCCTGCAGACCACGGGGTTGTTGGAGGTACATTACTGGTTTTTAACGCATGGGCTCGTGTTTTATTTGATTCTGGAGCCACTCATTCTTTTATATCTACCCATTTTGCATCTGCATTAGGATTAGAGTCTGAGTTGTTGGATTCTGTATTACAAGTAGAGTCACCTATGGGTAGTACTTTAGAGGTTGGGAAGATATGTCGCTCCTGTATGTTAGAAATCAATGGGCACAGGCTATCATTTGATTTGATACTTATGGATTTCACGGAGTATGATGTGATACTAGGAATGGATTGGTTGTCCGCTTATCGAGTTCTATTAGATTGTCACAAGAAGAAGGTGATCATCCACATGCCGGATGGCATCATTTTTAGTTTTTATGGGGATAAATATGCATTATTGCATTATCCTTTGCTTGGGTCGCAAAACAAGAAAGGAATGAGGAACATGATAGCAAGTATATTAGTAGAAGAGACTAATAAAGGGGTTTCTGAACTTCCTCGGGTGGTGAATGAATTTCCTGATGTTTTTCCTGAAGAATTGCCCGGGTTACCTCCAACTAGAGAAGTGGAGTTTGCTATTGAAGTGTATCCGGGCGTGGCACCTATATCAGTTGCTCCTTACCGAATGGCTCCAGCAGAGTTGAAGGAGCTAAAGTTGCAGATAGAAGAATTGTTAGAGAGAGGATTTATTCGACCCAGTACTTCTCCTTGGGGTGCACCAGCTTTGTTCGTGAAGAAGAAAGATGGTTCATTGCGTTTATGCATCGATTACAGGCAGTTGAATCGGGTTACAGTGAAAAACAAATATCCTTTACCTAGGATTGATGATTTGTTCGACCAGTTGAGAGGATCTTGTTGTTTTTCCAAGATAGATCTTCGTTCGGGTTATCATCAATTGAGAATAAAGGAAGGAGATATACCCAAAACCGCTTTTCGTACCCGGTATGGACATTATGAGTTCTTGGTCATGCCATTTGGACTAACTAATGCTCCTGCTGCCTTTATGGATTTGATGAATCGTGTTTTTAGACCTCACTTAGATCAATTTGTGATTGTGTTCGTGGATGATATCCTCATTTATTCTTCATCTGAGGTTGAACATGAGCAACATTTACGCGTGGCACTTCGAACACTGAGAGAGCATCATCTTTATGCCAAGCTGAGTAAATGTGAATTTTGGCTATCAGAAGTAAAATTTTTAGGCCATGTGGTGTCAAGACAAGGAATCTCAGTGGATCCATCAAAAGTAGAAGTAGTTATGAAGTGGGAACGACCAAAAAATGTGTTTGAAGTCCGCAGTTTCTTGGGTTTAGCAAGATACTATAGACGCTTTGTTGAGAACTTTTCCCGATTGGCTGCTGCAATGACCAGGTTAACAAGGAAAGGAGTCAGATTCGAATGGAATGATGCATGTGAGCAAGCATTCCAAGAATTGAAGAAAAGATTAACTTCAACACCTATCCTTGTGATACCACAACGTGGAGTTGATTATGTAGTTTTCACCGATGCTTCCTTGGATGGGTTAGGGTGTGTGTTAATGCAACAGGGTCGAGTTGTAGCCTATGCATCTCGTCAGTTGAAACCTCATGAGCAAAATTATCCCACTCATGACCTAGAACTTGTTGCAGTAGTGTATGCTTTGAAGATTTGGCGACATTATCTGTATGGTGAGAGGTTCGAAGTCTTTTATGATCATAAAAGTTTGAAATACATTTTCACTCAAAAAGATTTGAATCTGAGACAACGAAGATGGATGGAGTATTGGGAAGACTATGATTTCTCTATCCACTATCATCCAGGTAAGGCAAATGTGGTGGCTGATGCATTAAGTAGGAAGTCGAGGGCCATGGTTAGTGCAATGATAGGGGAATGGAGCATGTTGCGGTCTGTTTATGATTATGATATGTTGGTTGAGGATCACGGAGATCAAATTTGCCTTTTTACACTTGTTGCCCAACTGTCTCTTGTGCATAGAGTGATTGAATGGCAACATCAAGATTCCGAGACCAGAGCCTTGTATGAGCAAGTGCTACGCGGTGATGGAAGTGTGGATTGGACCATTGATTCAGAAGGGAGTTTGCGATTCAAGGGCAGAATCTTTGTTCCATCGAGTAAAGAGTGTAAAGATGATATTCTTAAGGAATTTCATCATCCTAAATTTGTTGTTCATCCTGGTGGTACTAAGATGTATCATGATTTACGTCAACAGTTTTGGTGGAAAGGAATGAAGAAGGATGTTGCTGAATATGTGGCTAGATGCCTTACTTGTCAACAAGTGAAGGCTGAGCATCAAAGACCTGCAGGATTACTCCAACCATTGCCTGTAGCAGAGTGGAAGTGGGATCACATCACCATGGATTTTGTTACTGGATTACCCCGTTCTTTAAAAAGGAATGATGCGATATGGGTGATTGTGGATAGGTTAACTAAAGTATCACACTTTCTTCCTATACGTACAACCGATTCAGTGGATGTTTTAAGTCGACAGTACATTAAAGAAATTGTAAGATTGCATGGAGTTCCAGTTTCAGTGGTGTCAGACAGAGATCCCCGGTTTACAACTCAATTTTGGAAAAGCCTCCAAAGAGCTATGGGCACTCAGTTGTTATTTAGTACAGCCTTCCATCCCCAAACTGATGATCAATTAGAGCGTACTATTCAAATTCTAGAAGATATGTTGAGGGCTTGTGTGATGGATTTCCAAGGTAATTTGTAATATCCTAAATTTTGTAGTGTACATTATATCATGTGTTATAGTTACATATGTATTAATGTATATGTAATGTATTTGAATTGTAATGTAATAAATGAAAGAATGAGGGGCTTAATTAAAAGAGTATTGGGTCTAATGGTTATAAAGGAGGAGAGAAGGACTAAATGAAAATTTGGCCTAATTTTATATATAAATGGGAAGAGTTCTAGAATTCTTTCATTCCTCTCCTTACATACACGTTCCAGCCCTCTACTCTCTCAGAAAATTTTCACACAAAGCATCAAGGAATCAAGGGAAGAAAGGGAGAAAAAAAAAAAAAAAGAGGGAAAAGGTAAGAACCAATTTTCTAATTAGAATTCTTTGTATTATTGTTTATTTAATTTAAAGAAATTCCTTGTGTAGTGATGTGAGTATGAGAACTGTTATTTGTATGCTGGAAATTGTATGGAGATGTGAATTTGAATGAGTTTTGAATGCATCTAAGTAAGGAGATGAAGATATAAGCTAGAATTGAGAGTTTAGTTCAAATCCTGGAAATTTTGTTACACTGAACAGTACCTGTTCCGAAAATTACCAAAAATCAGGGGGACATTTTCTTGTTCTGAAATTTTTATGGATGAAAATAGACATGTCCAGGAGTGTATAGCAATTGGATTCACTCAAAAATTCGAAGTAGGTGATTTGGAGTGAATTTTTGAATTTCTGGTATGGTATTGCACATGTCCCCTGTCTTAGAACAGAGGAGGGGAAGACGATTTTAGTTGAAGGTCCAAATCTTCATATAATTATCTGATTTTTGGTATGCAAGTTCTTTTATGTGTCATATATGAGACTGTAAATTTTCACTGAGATTGAAGGTCTGTGTGAATTGTTATAGATTTTTAAAGTTGTCTTGTTAAAACTGGAATTTTTAGTTTCCAAAACAGGGCAGTTAGAAATAAATGGATTTGAATGGGTTAGGCACCTTGAAAAGCCCTGATTTTTGGTATGGAGGTATATATATATGTTATATACCACCCTGTAAATTTTTACAGCCAATTGAGTAGGATTGCAATTCCTACAAATTTTTAAGTCTACACTGCTCAGTGAAATGAATACAATGCCAGAATTGTTGAGGTAATGAATTTGATTATTTTTAGTGGCCAAATGATTCCAATTGGCTCTAAAAATTTTAACGAGACATGAGGTATGTGTGTAAAAGATGTCTACCTACTGGTGTGAATTTTTGGAAGTAGATAATTGTTGTTGTGAATTATTTGTCAAAGTAAGTATGGAAATAGAGCCAAAAAGAGGGAAATATTTTACAAGTGTATGGTGACCTAAAAAGAGATTTTGTTTTATTTTTAGGTCAATCACAAGCATCGAAAAGCAGCTATACGAGGTAAGTAAGCTAACTATTCTGAGGCCACAATAAATTATGTACTGTATGTATGTAATTTTGTGGATTGTAACACTATTAAATGCTAGCAACTTGATGCTTGAATGTGAGATATTGTGACTGTTTTGGAAGCCTGATATAGAGCTTCTTTAATGTGACTGATTGTGAATGATGAAACGTGATTGGCATGCCAAGACCTAGGAAGTTTAGCTCTCATAGCTTGAGGGGAGGTCTGGACCATGTGTTTCTCTAGATGAGATTCGGTAGCATGGGCCCGGTATCACCCGGATTATCAGACTAGCCTCGAGTTATTTCAAGTGTAGGCATCTAAATGTATTTGTACTGTTCTGTACTGTTCCATGACTTGAGGGGAGGTCTGGACCATGTGTTTCTCTAGATGAGATTCGGTAGCATGGGCCCGGTATCACCCGGATTGTCAGACTAGCCTTGAGCTATTATATGGGAACTGACTGTGAAATGAAAAGTCCTACCTTGATTAGAGAGCATTTTCCCCTAGGTGACTGTAATTGATACTATTGAAGCTTCCTCATTATGTGATTGTGATTGTACATGAAAAAGCGATGAGTAGAGAAATGTGAACTCACTTATGTGAGGTTGAATCGACCTATAGAGGTCTAGAAGGAAAATCGGCGCGGGAGCGCAAATGTAACCGAAGTGAACTCTGGGACATTCTTTCTTTAACGAGTTAGCTAATGCTTGTATAGTTAGAAATGGATAGTTTCATACTGGACTGAATTCTATTGTTATCGTTTATTACTGTATATTCACCTAGCTTACTTACTGAGTTTTACTCATTAAAGTTGTTGTGTGCCTCAGGTGATCAGTAGATTGAGCTATGGATGGAGGACTTTTGGCATTGCTGACAGAGTTCCCTTGGCAACCAAAGACCGCTGCTCTATATTAGCATAGCCATACTGTAGAGCCTCTTTTGATTTTTGAATGTATCTATATACAGTGAAATGGTGTGGTTGTGATTAGAAACTCTGTTTTGTGTGATACTAAGATCAATCTTTGAAAGAAATAACAGAGCTCATATTTAAATGACTGTATAAATGCTATAATTTGTATGTCTAGTATGAGTTGTGACAGTAGTGGTATCAGAGCATAGGTTTAAGGTTCTGTAGACATTTTGTTGCAAGCGGTCAAGGGAACCATGTCCATGCCAAATCCTCCATAGTAAGTAAGATTGATAATTGTTTAATTTCTATATTGAAATCTCTGAAATGGTTGTATATGATGAGGAGTGCTAATTATTATTATTAGTAGAATTATCGTTATTTATATGGTGCCTCATTCTGTTCTAATGATCAGAATTGATAGTCATGTCTCGACCGGGACGACCCAGGAGGGCCGATAACCCCACCGTGGAGGAAATGAGAAGAGGTAGCACCACACCTAGAGTGAGACGAACCTCGGAGCTAGACGAACCTGCTTTGGTCAGAAATAGAAGATCGAAGAGGCAAGTTGGGACTAGTAGCAGCTCACGGGCTCAGGACACTACAGTCCAGGAGTTAGTACAGATTTTGACTGATGTGAGACGGGAGGCTGCACAACCTAGTTCCACCACCACTTCTGAAAATATACAAGTTGTGGAGCAGTTTAGAAGACTCAACCCTCCATCCTTTACAGGCTCAACAAACCCATTAGCTGCAGAAGAATGGGGTTGTAAAATGGAGAGAATATTCGAGCTTATGGGGTGTACTGATACACAACGGCTCACATGTGCTACTTTTATGCTAGACGATAGTGCAAGTTATTGGTGGGAAATGACCAAGAGAGCTCACACTGGAGAAGATGGAGTGCTTACTTGGGCTCAGTTTAAAGAGTTGTTTTATGACAAGTACTTCCCTCAGTCATTGAAGAATGAGAAGATTGCTGAATTTCTACAGTTAACTCAGGGGTCCATGTCCCTCACAGAATATGAAAGGAAGTTCGAGGCTCTCTCCAGATTTGCTCCACACCTCATCAATACAGAAGAGGAGAAAGCCAAGCTCTTTGAGAGAGGCCTGAAACCAGAAATTCGAAGGCACGTGGCAGCTTTTGAATTGAAAAGCTACAGTGCAGTGCTGAGGAAGGCTCAGATATTGGACAGAGATGAAGAAATGACTGAAGCTGACAAGTTTAAAGAAAAGGGTTCTGGTTCTCAACCAAGGAAGCCATGGAGGAATAATAGCAAACGGTTCGAGATAGGCAAAGGAAAGAAGAAGCAGAATACGGGTAAGAAAGAATTTCCTGTATGTGACACATGCCACAGAACACATAAAGGAATGTGTCATTTCAAGACTGGAGCGTGCTTCCGGTGTGGAAAAACTGGACACTTTATTGCATCATGTCCTGAAGCCAGTCAAGCTCCTATTACTCCTGGTAGAGTTCAGAATGCATCGGGTAGAGAACCACGAGCTCAAGGAAGAGTCTATGCCCTTACCACCACTGAAGCACGGGAGGCTCCATCGGTTGTTTCTGGTATTATCTCTGTTCTTGGTCATAATGCTCATGTATTGTTTGATTCGGGTGCCACTCATTCCTTTATGTCTCGTACTTTTGCTCATAAAGTGGAGGTAAAGCCTTCAATTATGGAGGTTGAGATGTGTGTCTCTACTCCTTCGGGGATAGCATTGTGTGCTAAAGAAGAGTTGATATCCTGCCCGATTAAAATAGATAGCCAAGAGTTAGAGGCCAATCTAATCATCTTGGAGATGCGTGATTTTGATGTGATTCTGGGTATGGATTGGCTGTCTAAATATCATGCAGATGTCAAGTGTTTTGAGAAAAAAGTGGTATTCCATACTCCACTCGGATTGGAGTGCAGCTTTGTCGGGGTGGATATAGTTTCATTGCCACGGATTGTTTCAGCTTTGAAAGCCCAAAAGTTCCTTCGGAAGGGATGTATGGGTTTTTTGGCTTGTGTTATGGAGACACCGAAGGACGAAAAGAGTATTCAGAACATTCCAGTGGTAAATGAATTTACAGATGTGTTCCCAGAAGAATTACCCGGACTCCCTCCCGATCGAGAAATTGAGTTCACTAACGATCTTTTACCGGGAACCACTCCTATATCCAAAGTTCCATATCGGATGTCACCAACGGAACTTAAAGAATTAAAGGAGCAGTTACAGGAGTTACTGGATAAGGGTTTCATCCGTCCCAGTGTCTCTCCTTGGGGAGCACCAGTTCTGTTTGTGAAGAAAAAGGATGGGACAATGAGATTGTGCATTGATTATCGTGAGTTGAATCGGGTGACTATAAAGAACAAGTATCCACTTCCAAGGATTGATGATCTACTCGATCAGTTACATGGGGCAAGTGTGTTTTCTAAGATTGATCTTCGATCCGGATCCCATCAGTTAAAGATCAGAAAGGAAGACATTTCCAAGACTGCCTTTCGAACGAGGTATGGGCACTATGAATTCTTGGTGATGCCTTTCGGACTCACGAATGCTCCAGCTGCTTTTTTGGATCTTATGAACCGTGTTTTTAAGGAATTCTTGGATAAATTCGTCATTGTGTTCAGTGATGATATTTTGGTGTATTCTAAGAATTTTGAAGAACACGAAGAGCATTTGAGAAGGGTATTGCAGTTATTGAGAGAGAAGAAACTGTATGCCAAATTCAAGAAATGCGAGTTTTGGCTCAAGCAGATTTCTTTCTTGGGTCATATTGTTTCAGGTGATGGAATCTCAGTAGACCCAAATAAAGTGGAAGCTATTGTGAAGTGGCCGAGACCGACTAATGTAACTGAAGTGCGTAGCTTTCTGGGATTGGCCGGATACTATAGGAGATTTGTTGAAGGCTTTTCCAAGATAGCCTCGCCCTTAACACAGTTGACTAGGAAGAATGTAGCTTTTGTATGGTCAGAAGACTGTGAGAAAAGTTTTTAGGAACTCAAGAACCGATTGGTGACAGCTCCAGTACTGACTATCCCTTCTGGTTCAGAAGGATTTGTGATATACAGTGATGCTTCTAAGAAAGGGTTGGGGTGTGTTTTGATGCAAAATGGCAAGGTTATAGCCTATGCATCTCGACAATTGAGGGACTATGAGAAGAATTACCCTACCCATGATCTAGAACTGGCAGCAGTGGTATTTGCATTAAAGATTTGGAGGCATTACTTATACGGAGCAAGATGTGAGATTTATACTGACCATAAGAGCCTTAAATATTTCTTCACTCAGAAGGAATTAAATATGAGGCAAAGGCGATGGCTTGAATTGGTCAAGGATTATGATTGTGTCATTAATTATCATCCTGGAAAAGCGAATGTGGTGGCGGATGCCTTGAGTAGAAAGTCTTCTGAACATATGGCTGCTTTAGTTACCACACAACGGTCAATAATGCAAGATCTGGAGAAACTTGCTATTGAGATTGTTCAGCTGAATAAATGCTTACATTTGGCTTCATTGGTCGTGCAACCCACCATTATTGAGAAGATCAAGAAGAGTCAATGTGAAGATGCCTTTTTGAAGAAGGTGAGGGAAGAAGTTCCATTGGGGAAGATGCCAGGTTTTGTTATCTCTTCCGACGGGGTATTATACTTCGAAGGAAGATTATGTGTGCCAAATGTGATAGAGTTGAAACGAGAAATATTGAATGAAGCACATAGTTCTCCTTATTCGGTGCATCCTGGCTGTACAAAGATGTATAGGGATCTCCGAAATAACTACTGGTGGGTTGGTATGAAGAAGGAAATAGCTCAATTTGTTGAACAATGCTTAGTTTGTCAACAAGTTAAAGCTGAACATCAAAGGCCATCGGGATTACTAAATCCACTATCAATACCAGAATGGAAATGGGAACACATCACTATGGATTTTGTTGTAGGTCTACCGAGGACTAGGAATGGATGCGATGCAATTTGGGTGATTGTGGATCGGTTAACAAAATCAGCACATTTTCTTCCTGTGCGCACTACCTTCACTATGGATAGATATGCACAGCTCTATGTAGATGAGATTGTGAGACTACATGGAGTACCGGTATCTATTGTTTCAGATCGGGACCCAAGATTTACCTCCCAATTTTGGAAAAGTTTACATAAGGCTTTGGGCACTAAACTAAAGTTCAGCACGGCTTTTCATCCTCAGACAGATGGTCAGTCGGAAAGGACCATCCAGATTTTAGAAGACATGCTTAGAGCCTGTGTGTTGGACTTCAATGATAGTTGGGATAGGCACTTGACTTTGGTTGAATTTGCATACAACAACAGCTATCAATCCACAATAGGAATGGCCCCTTATGAAGCCTTATATGGGAGGAAGTGTAGATCACCCATCCATTGGGATGAGGTTGGTGAAAGAAAGATACTTGGGCCCGAAATTGTACAGCAAACATGTGATATCATCCAAAAAGTGAAGGATAGAATGAATGCAGCACAGAGCAGACAGAAGAATTATGCTGATCAGCGAAGGAAGAAGTTAGAATTTGTAACAGGAGATAAAGTTTTCCTTAAAGTTGCTCCTATGAAAGGAGTGATGCGATTTGGAAAGAAAGGGAAATTGAGTCCAAGATATATTGGCCCTTATGAGATTCTGGAGAGGATTGGAGAGGCAGCATATAAACTTGCCTTACCACCTTCATTGTTTGGAGTGCATGATGTCTTTCATGTCTCCATGTTAAGGAAATATGTTTCGGATCCATCCCATGTGCTGAGTTCTGAACTTCCAGAGTTGAGAGCCGATCTTACATATGAGGAGAGACCGATCCGAATCATAGATCGCAAAGAACATGGACTTCGGAAGAGGAACATACCATTGGTGAAAGTACTTTGGAAAAATCACTCCATAGGAGAAGCAACTTGGGAATTAGAGGAAGAAATGCGTACCAAATACCCCTCTCTATTCGAATGATTGTACTGAATTTCGGGGACGAAATTCTTTTAATGAGGGGAGAGTTGTAATATCCTAAATTTTGTAGTGTACATTATATCATGTGTTATAGTTACATATGTATTAATGTATATGTAATGTATTTGAATTGTAATGTAATAAATGAAAGAATGAGGGGCTTAATTAAAAGAGTATTGGGTCTAATGGTTATAAAGGAGGAGAGAAGGCCTAAATGAAAATTTGGCCTAATTTTATATATAAATGGGAAGAGTTCTAGAATTCTTTCATTCCTCTCCTTACATACAC